>APFE031417197.1:93334-107154 GCA_000404065.3 Pinus taeda | reverse complement strand
ATCTACAAAAAAGGGAAGTAAAATGTTGTGGCAGATGCACTCTCAAGAAAGGATGAGGATGTGGAAGCATTGCTTTGCACCATTTCTATTATCCAACCAGATTGGATAAATGAAGCAAGGGATGAATGGAAGAATGAAAAAGAAGTGTGGGCACTTATTCAAAATTTACAACAAGATCCCAATACATCTGATACATTTAGCTAGAAAAATGATTCGTTATGGTACAAATATTGCTTATACCTATGTAAGAATTCCCAACTCAAACAAAAGATTCTTATGGAATTGCACACCTCTCCCTTAGGAGTGAACTCAGGAATTTTACAAACTTACCACAAGGTTAAGAAGGATTTTTTTGGGATGGCCTTAAATTGAATATTCAAAATTTTGTGGCAGAATGTTTGATTTGCCAACAAGTAAAGTTGAAACAATTAAGACCCCAAGTCTATTACAACCTTTATCCATTCCAAGCCAACATTGGTGTTATATGGAATTTTCATCTATGGATAAACACATTTTCCCTAGATGGGCAGCTACACCTAGAACAACATAAAGAAAGTAGTTTAACCTTTTCCTATAGTACATGTAGAAATTCCCACCTGTAGATCACCTGATAAGGCAATATACTAAAGCAAAATACTTTATCTACTTCTACAATCAATTCAGCGGAAGCTTAATCAATTTGAGCAACATCAATAAGAACACATATAACTGCTAAGAAGGAATCAATCACACATAACACAGAAGAAATATCCAGGGGAAAGCACTAGCCTAAAACCCCAACTCGATATTATCATACAAGTGGAAAATAGTCATAGAATTACACAAATTATTAGCTTGGAAGCCAACCAGCTCTCAGTAGAATCCCTTTGTTGCTCATAGACAGTCAAAGGCTTCTCACAAACCTTCTCCTCTGCCCTCCAAGCCTCCTATTTCTTTGTGCAGTTTCTCCTGGGTCCTCCAGCTATAACCTGTGCGATTCTCACCTCACACGCAACATTGACCTCTGAAATAACTGCACAAACCTGAAGGAGATAAATCCTCATCATGGATTCCTTTATAGGAAAAATATTCATCCAACTTATAGTACATTGTCCCTTCTCCAATCTCAACTGGGTCTCTATCTGAACTGACATGCATGAGTTATTGATGAGAGAATCTTCAGTTATCTGAAGTACAACATTTATATGCTAGCATGCATTAACTAACTGAACTTACTTAATTTAAACAAATTGTTTAAATCAAATATAACTTGACTTGACTCAGTTAATTGAGCCAACTAATTACAACTCAATATAGAACTCATCTTTATATCCTTTAATCAAGGGATAACTTCCTTAATCAGTGGAAAAACTGTTGCATGTCCTCACATAGACTTTATGTTTGATTTTTCACAACTAATTAACTCATGGAGAATTAATTTATTTATTTTCAAATGACTACTAAGACCAGATTCGAATTTTACTTCCTATTTCTAGTCGAGGGACTGACTAAAAAGAGGAATCCATCCTGAACTTCTAAAAATAGAAATTCTATTTTTAGCACTTCCATTTTTCGTTCCCTGTTGCCCAATCTAGCACTGGTACTCAAATTGCTATTTTTAGAAGTGTTATTTTTAACACTTCTATTTTTAGCATTTCTTGTTGCCATTTTCAACACTCCCTCTCAACAAGAAAGGCTTCAACTTGAACTTGATCCTATACCTTTGGAATGTTTTGCATGCAACACTCCTACCAAGTGTGGTTGCTCCAACAACTCACGGAACAAAAAAACTCCCAATTGACCTCTCTGTTGGGCTACAAACATACTCTGATGCTGAAGCTCTACATGCTACTGACAAGTGTTCCCTATCTGACCTCTGAGCTGTTGCAACACTCCATGCATCTCGCACCATTGTACACCTCTTTGTGCCATCTTGCACGGGTGCAACACTCTTGTGCCTCTCACATTGTTGCAACCTGCTATCTCTACACAGTCTTGGGACTCCTGCACTGTAGCTCTCTCTGATGCTCCATCTGCATCTGTCTCTATTCAATCAATTAGTTTTGCTACTCCTTGTTGGGGCTCCTGTAACAAATTTGACTCAAAGAGGTTGGGTAACTCAAGGATCCTGCACCTATTTAAGCCTTCGTGGGATGATCACTCCACATCGCCCCACCTCCTACCTGGAGGTATGGATGCATGTGATCCCTTTGCCCACCTAGCTCAAAATTCCCCCCTACTAGAGGTCTATGCATGAGTGGATGCCTCCACTCAATCTCCTCTCGGCTTGTTGTGGCTGCTCAACAACCTCCTGAAGTTGCTTGACCAATCGTGGCTCCTCCACAATCGTCTGAGACTTCTTCTGGCGTTGCATGTTGAGAGGTAATTTACTCTCCCTCTCAACCACCAAGTATATAACCTTTTCCTTGCTCCTCAAGGCTTTTCATGCATCTTGTATCTCAAGTGCATACAGGTTCTTGGTTAGCACACCAATCAGTTTCAGCTTTCCTGCCGTCACGATTTTTTTTAGAAAAAGAGCTGATTTTAAATCAGCGATATCTCCCTCATCCGAACTCCGAATCAACCGTTTTTTTTTTGAATTTGGGTATTTTTTCGCAAAGAATCCAAATTTGATATTTGTTTCTGAAATTTTTGCACATAAATTTTTATATCTTCTCTACAAACTCTCGGCCCAAAAACCAAAACTTCAAAATCTCCTCTATTATATTGTTCTCTGCTTTGATCACCTTTGCTATGATACCATGTAGAAATTCCCACGTGTAGATCACCTGATAATGCAATATACTAAAGAAAAATACTTGATCTACTTCTACAATCAATTCAGTGGAAGCTTAATCAATTTGTGCAACATCAATAAGAACACATATATTTGATAAGAAGGAATCAATCACACATAACAGAGAAGAAATATCTAGGGGAAAGCACCAGCCTAAAACCCCAACTCTGTATTATTATACCAGTGGAAAATAGTCATAGAATTACACAAAGCCTTAGCTTGGAAGCCAACCAGCTCTCAGTAGAATCCCTCTGCTGCTCATAGACAATCAAAGGCTTCTCACAAACCTTCTCCTCTGCCCTTCAAGCCTCTTATTTCCTTGTGCAGTTTCTCCTGGGTCCTCCAACTGCAACTTGTGTGATTCTCACCTCACACACAACACTGACCTCTGAAATAACTGCACAAACCTGAAGGAGATAAATCCTCATTATGGATGAGCTTCCTTTATAGGAAAAATATTCATCCAACTGATAGTACATTGTCCCTTCTCTGATCTCAACTGGGTCTCTATCTGAACTGACATGCATGAGTTATTCATGAGAGAATATTTAGTTATCTGAAGTACAATAGTTATATGCTAGCATGCATTAACTAACTGAACTTACTTAATTTAAAAAAATTATTTAAATCAAATATAACCGGACTTGACTCAGTTAACTAAGCCAACTAATTACAACTCAATATAGAACTCATCCTTATCTCCTTTAATCAAGGGATAACTTCCTTAATTATTGAAGAAATTGTTGTGTGCCCTCACATAGACTTCATGTTTGATTTTTCACAACTAATTAACTCATGGAGAATTAATTAATTTATTTTCAAACAACTGCTAAGACCAAATTCGAATTTTACTTCCTATTTCTAGTCCAGGGACAAACTAAAAATAGGAATTCATCCTGAACTGTTAAAAATAGAAATTCTATTTTTATCACTTCCATTTTTCATTCCCTGTTGCCCAATCCAGCACTCGTACTCAAATTGCTATTTTTAGCAATGTTATTTTTAGCACTTATATTTTTAACATTTCTTGTTGCCATTTTCAACAATAGATAGATGATATGAAGGAACTTACTTGTAGTCTTTCACTTCCTTAATCCCCTTTGAATCACTCCTGTCACTCCCACTTGAACCAAACCCGCTCAATTGGTACATGTATCAAGAGAAACAAAAAAAACAAACGATCAAAGCATACATGATCTATCAATTATAATAAATGGAATCGAAGACATTGAAACACATAATCCTCATAGATTTGAACAATAATATGATAAAAGCTAATTTGCATGAAACGGGGAAACAAGTACGAGTTTCCAAAATGGGCACAGGTACGAAAAGTGAACCCCCCAAATTTTGGAAACAGGAGACGGTTCGGTTCTCTTGATTAAAAACAAGTTACATACCCTAGTACATCACAAATTCCAATGGAAACATTGCAATCCCCCTAATCCTAAAATCCTGAAAAACAGATAAGTCTGATGGATTTTGAGTGAGATCTAAAATTCTACTTTCTCCATATGAAATCCAATGAGGGCGAAACCACTCTCAAACATCCTGATTCATTTCATGGTAATGTTAAGAATTTAAGTAAAAGGATGAAAATGAAAAATAAAGGAGAATATCACTTTTACTTTAATAATTTAACATTACTGTGAACTGCATATCAACACTAGGGCTAGAGGCTTAAACATTCGGCTGCCCCACTCAAAAAATCCCTTTTTTTTATAACTTTAGAGACATCTAGAAGCATCTAGAGGATGTTCGAGTCACCCAATAAAAAATTAGAAGTGAAAAAATTAAAAAAATTACAAGAAAAAGCCAGGTTACAAGAGGAAACTATGATGTATGGCTCGAAAACTCATTTCTGGCCGTATTGGCCACGTTTCCTCCTCAAGAAATGTGCTAGTACGTCCGGAAATGAGTTTCTGGGCCATACCATACAGGTTTCCTAGTTTCCATTTTGTTTCCATACGGAAATGGACCTTGGACCCACGTTTCCTGCAACTTAGGGGAAAAGGAATAAACTATTTATTAATGTAGAAGGAAGAGTATCATCCAATACAGTTCGATCATGTGCTAATCCTCTAGCTTTAGTCCAACCCTTACCAAATTGAAAGCACACCAATCCAGCAACATAACATTGCTTGACATGAACTCAATTCTCAAACCAACAAAATTTCCTTACAAACTTTAGATTCTAGCCCCTTGGTCACTATGATGAGTGCTCAATTTATACGAAATGGAGGTGGTTTTTTCATAAATGAGTGTATTGAATGGCCTTCGAAACTTGGAGTTAGTTTCCATGGAGCAAGGGATGAGAGGGTAGGAGGTTAAGGGATCCTTAGCATATCTAATTTTGAGCTCATAGGGGGATATAAATCAGATAGTCGTGTACAGATATAGACCCATGATAGGATGACCATCTGTGTAAATCCATCATACAGATGATTTAGTACTCCTGAAATCGCAGCCCAGATGGATGAAACTAGATCCAGGGTCTTATATCTTGTCCAATCGTTCACTCAACCACGAGCCTAACCATGTGAAAAATGTGATCTGAAGTCGAACATGGGAAGACAATGTCTGATTACCAGCCAGTGATGTAAGTTGTTAATAGACGCCAGAGAGATCATCGATAATGATAATGATTCTCAAGGTACTACAATACATTATGCATGGTGTGAATAGATGTTTTGATGTCAAACACCATACAAATTCTTTTGGTCGAAGGCCAGTGATGTTAACATGTCGTCGAAAGTGAGAAACTTTCCATTGATGTATGCAAGCCTCAAGGTATTGGAAGGGTGTTTCTAAGTCAACTTCCTGGATAATGTGTTGATGTCAACAAGAAGTGACTCATCACAGGAGGGCCTTGATGTATCTCCCATCAACAACACGAAACGAGTGTAATGCTTTTGGAGATGAAATGTCACTGATGACATAAGGTTCAAGAATGGGGGTCATGAAAATGAAGGTTTATGAGTATTGCAAATGATGAATTTTACTAAGTGGCTTCTCTTGAGCATGTCGGTGACACTGAATGAATTGGCAACAATGACCCAAAACCAAAGTGATGGATGGTGTGATAGACCATAGGTATGATAACCATCAAGTAGATAACCCAACCCAAATATTCACAGAGATGAAGTGAAAGTGTCATGTTCAAGAGCGACTTACTACCATAAAGTGATTTGTCCCTTTTCTCATTTTCCCCAATCATTACTGAACAATACCTCTTTATTTTTGAACAATCTTGAGGAGGATAACATATGCTTGTAGTATAATTCCACCCTTCGGGTGAATCCATCGCTATGTGATGTTTTAACGAGCCTAGCGAAGGTAAAATTTGGTCTTGTCATGATGGACAAGTTTTTCACTATTTGATGTTTTAACGAGTTTAACGACAATGCGAACTTGGTCCTTTTCATGTTTAGAGAGTTTGAAAAGGGACAAAAGAAAAACTACAAGTTCTTTTTCGCAAATTTGTCTCTCAAGTCCAAAAAAGTGTAAAATAATACAAAATAGAACCTATTGACCATGTTTGATCAACGTATTCCTTTTTCGTAAATAATCTATCTCAGTCCGGAAAAGGGTTAAAATTATACTGAGTAGATGTCGTTTCCAATCCATTAACGAGCTGAAAAGGACAAGTGCCCGACAATATTTTCATGTTTAAATATTCAGAAAAGAGCTTGAAAGAAGATCCCCTATTTTTATTTTCTTTTAACGAGTCAAAAAAGAAAAATACTCGGCGATCTTTTCATTTTTTACGAGTCATAAAAGAGCTTAAAGGTGACTCACCTTAGAGGAATGAGTGGTGTCTAGGATAGCAACTGGTTCCAGTCATGGTGGGACTGCTCAAAACATGTAATGGTCAAGAGGCTGGCTAATAAGACCACTCATTGCAACTATTCCTCAAAAAGGGTAAGACAACCAAGTGAAAGCGTATGATCAGCCAAGCAGATAGTGATGATGGGAGGAGAAAAACCAAGGCTCATCTAATGGAAGAGGCCGATAGAATGGAAATCAAAAGAGTTAAAATGAAGATGGGTTCATTTTTACACAAGTTTGAACCATAGGGAACTATGCTTGGATTCAGTTTCATGTTTGTACAAGCTTGAAATTAAAAACTATGCTTGGAATTGGTTTACATGCCCCCAGCATGATGACTCAATTCTAGGTGCATGCCCCCCAAGCTTCATTACATTCACCTAAGAAGAATACTTGTGGCTATTAGATGGACGAAATGAAGGTTCATTTACGAGATCAAGTGAAAGACTTGACTAGGATTTTACACGATCTAATCAAAGACTCGAATTGGAACTTTGCTCCAGGGGACCTTCTTTTCATTTTTTAATGAGCTTGACACAAGACAAGGAACTCTACTCAAATTTGTTGTATCATTTTTTAACGAGCTTGACACAAGACAAGGAACTTTGCTCAGATTCCTTGTTTCATTTTTTAACGAGCTTGACATAAGACAAGGAACTATGCTCTGGGATCTATTTCATTTTTTAATGAGGTTGACATAGTAAAAGAACTATCCTCATATTCCTTGGTTCATGTTTTAACGAGCTTGACACAAGAAAAGGAACTATGATCATACCCTTTGTTTCATTTTTTTAACGAGATTGGCACAAGACTAGGAACTATCCTCATTTTCCTAGTTTCATTTTTTAATGAGCTTAACACAAGACAAGGAACTATGCTCGTATTCCTTGTTTCATTTTTTAACGAGCTTGACACAAGACCAGGAACTATGCTCATATTCCTTGTTTCATTTTTTAACGAGATTGACACAAGACAAGGAACTATGCTTATATTCCTTGTTTCATTTTTTAACGAGCTTGAAACAAGACAAGGAACTATGCTCATATTCCTTGTTTCATTTTTTAATGAATCAGAAAAGAGATTAAAGGTGACTCGTCTTAGAGGAATGAGTGGTTTCTAGTATAGCAAATAGTTCCGGTGATGGTGGAACTACTAAAAAGATGCAGTTACCTAGCAGAATCGCCAATATGTTGTATGGAATTTTCATATACAGATAAACACATTTTCCCTAGGTCGGTAGCTACACCTAGAACAACATAAAGAAAGTAGTTTAACCTTTTCCTATAGTAGATAGATGAGATGAAGGAACTTACTTGTTGTATTTCACTTCCTTAATCCCCTTTGAATCTCTCCCATCACTCCCACTTGAACTAAACCCACTCAATTAGTACTTGTATCAAGAGAAACAGAAACAACAAATGATTAAAGAATACATGATCTATCTACTATAATCCAATGGAATCGAAGACATTCAAACACATAATCATCATAGATATGAATAATAATATGAGACATTCTAGCATGTACTGTAGTGCACTTAGGCCCTCTTTGACCTGCGCTAGGAGAGATTAAGAGAAATTTGCATAGGGTTCTGGGAATATTCCTTGATTCTAGATGATTCTAGAAGGATCCCATCTCTTATATCCTCCTATGAGCTCGAAATTGGATAGGCTAAGGATCCATTAGAGAGATTTAATTCCAATGCCCCTAGTACATAATGCACAACATCATGGAATTAATCATCAGTTGATGTAGGCATGGAACGCGTTGCCACATAATTGACCCGTGGCGGGGAAGATACCATTGGGACAAAAGGACCATTTAGGGAATATGGTTGAATGGAACCATATTTGGACAGCGAAATGAAAGCTAGTCAATGGTGATAAGTCTGTCTTCATGCGAGAAACACATCACTCGAAATAGTGTTGAAATAATAGCTCCCATGTCATAAACATAGTTGCGCCCAAGAATTAAATTGTAATCTAAAGGGCCTGGGACTACCGTCACATTGAGATAAATAATTTTTTCTCCCAAAGTAATAAGCAACTGAGGAAGGATCCCTAACAGTTGACTGGTTCCTCTGTTTAAAGCCAACAGATTCTGGGTAACAGGCACAAGTGGCGGCAAATTGAGCGCCTTCCAAGCAGTGGAGGAAAGGATACTCACAGGTGCACCTTCATCTATAATAGTGTCAGATGCAATCATAGTATAAACATGTACTATGATATGGAAAGGCACATAAGAAGGAACAAAGGTGAATGGGGTGATTCCCTTCACATAACCTACAAGGAAACTTAACTTTACTCTTGTTTCCTTGAACTTTACTACCACTAGTTGATGGTGTGTCACCAACCTGATCTCCAAAACTTGATCACACAGGATGATGTGAACAAGAAGACCATTCTTCTAAGATCTGAGGAATACTAGGTCAATTTTGAAGAAGATGATATCCCGTACAAAGTTTGCAAGGATATCGAAGTTTGTGAAGCTTATCGGATGGTTTCTCATCAGAAGTTGCATTCGAAGCAATGGTTTCTTGGTAGCCCCACTGCTAAATTTTCTTCTTCTTCTTCTTCTTCACTTTCTTCTTCTTCTTATCCACCTGGTTACTAGTTTCAATACTTTCATCAGGCAAAGAGGAAGAAGGGGAGGAAGAAACAACCGATGAAGAAGGTAAAGGGTCAACTTTAGGATCAACTGGAGGTTGATTTTGTCCAGTTATAGGAATATTCAGTTGCGGGTCCAAGGAGGTTGAGAACAACCATACTGGAAAGGAAATGGTAAGTCCCGGAAGGGACAATGTAGCCATATAAGGAGCACTAATATTTCTGAAAAGAGGAAAAGGACTAGGATTCCCATCAAAAGAAAATCCTTGATCGGTGGACTTCGAAGTTGTTGCCATATGTCTCAATCTAAGATCAACTAAGTGACGTGGAGGATGTTATTGATGTTAATTAATTTTATTTTAATCAAAATAGCATAGCAAAACAAAAGAGGGATAATCTAGGCAAAAGGAATACCAAGTAACTGTGAACTGCAATATATTGCCTTAGTAAACCAAGGACTTAACATACATGTAGACAATCTCCCCAAATGTTGTGTTCAGTGTATCACAGTGTACAAGGTGGTCGACTCGGTTATCTATGGATGGATAGCAACCTAATGCAGTCCTCCCATATATCCCCAAAAGTACATGGAGGTCCAATCCATGTTAGCGCTGTCTAATGCGAAACCGCACAATGAGAGAATTGATTTATACTTTTCGTACTATAACACCGCCCTATATACCCGTAGGTACATGGACAAGCTATGATATACTTACGTACGTGGAATGAGGTATCACACTTGGAATGTATCACAGACAATTAATGAAAGATTCTATGTTTAACAATGTCGGAACACGTCTATAGCCTAGAACCTCTAAACGTTATGCATTAAGTGACAATGCTCCATTAGGTTAATTGAGATAACTTTTAAGTTGATCTTGTTTAAGAGTTTGTCTTTCAGGTTCACCGCGTGATGTTTTTGAAATTCCTAGAATGAAACTATGTGAGAAACATTCTTTTCATTTTATTTGAACAATGAAAACCTTAGCTAAAAGTGATAGAGCAATTAGAATCTTTAATCAAAGAGCATAGAGAAGATCTAATGAAACTTTCCCTATACTATTCCTACAAGCACACACAAACCTCTAAATTCATAATGCAAGTTTTTCTTTTCATTTCCCTTAATGTTTAGATGAACAAAAGGAAACTAAATGAACAATTTTTTATATGGAATTTGCATCTACGATAAACACATTTCCCGAGGTGGGTAGCTACACCTAGAACAACAGAAAGAAAGTAGTTTAACCTTTTCCTGTAGTAGATAGATGAGGTGAAGGAACTTACTTGTAGTCTTTCACTTCCTTAATCAAAGCATACATGATCTATCTACTATAATCCAATGGAATCGAAGACATTGAAATACATAGTCATCATAGATATGAACAATAATATGAGAAGAGGAATAAACTTTTATTAATGTAGAAGGAAGAGTATCACCCAATACAGTTCGATCCTGTGCCACTCCTCCAGCTTCATTCCAACCCTCGCCACATCAAAAAAACACCAATCCAACAACATAACGTTGGTCTTAAAGAGAGAGTCCATACAGGTTGGAAGAGTAAAATAAAAAATAAAAATAAAATAAACAAATAAATAAAATTAAAAAATAAATAAATAAATAAATAACAAATAAAAATTAATTAATTAACTAATAATAAATTAATATTAATTAATTAAGCCGACATCACATATTTATCTCAATCAACTATTAATAGCTCCATGCTTTCACGCTCTCTCTTCTCAAAATGCAGATCACATTGCCCTAATTATGGACTCACTAAGCCAGTCTGAAATGTTGGTTTGCCAAAAAAAAGAAAATTGATAACAGGTTTTTCCACAGATTTTAAAAAATATAACATTGCTTGACATGAACTCAATTCTCAAACCAATAGAATTTCCTTACAAACTTTAGATTCTATCCCCCTGATCACTATGATGAGTGCTCAATTTATATGAAATGGAGGTGGTTTCTTCATAAATGAGGGTGTTGAATGGCCTTCCAAACTTGCAGTTAGTTTCCATGGAGAAAGGGATGAGAGGATAGGAGGTTAATGGATCCTTAGCCTATCTAATTTCGAGCTCATAGGAGGAGATAAGAGATGGGATCCTTCTAGAATCATCTAGAATCAAGGAATATTCCCAAAACCCTATGTAAATTTCGCTCAATCTCACCCAGCACAGGTCAAAGAGGGCCTAAGTGCACTACAGTGTAGGCTAGAATGGGCCTGCCTACTCTGTAGTGCATTTACCTCTGACCAAGGCTGTGCTGGTGTCTCAAGGGGGCATTTCAGTAAGGCTTCAGGTCAGGAAACTCTCATGGAAGGAAGCATTCAATGAGATGACTTGTCTAGGGCATGTAATGTCCGAATTAGGGTTTTATGACCCCTAATTGTACTGATCTGAATGTCGGGAGTGATGTTGGGAGGTGGTTTGAATGGATTTTATCACAGGTTAACCCAAGTCCGAATTGTTAGCACCTAAATCTGCCTTAGGTTGAAGGAAGGAAAAGTTCAGGGTAACCACAAACCACGCTCAGTCTGGTAGCTAGCCCTACCAGAACAGGAGAGGGCTCTCTCTGTGTCACGCTCAGTGAATAAATAAACGATATGGTCTGAGATGACTTACAGTGAATATTGATTTTAGGCTAGGTAAATAAATATGGAAACAAGAAGCAATTTTGTATAAATGACTGAGTTTCTGGGATATATGGGACCAACGAACAGTATGAGCAGAGAATTTAACATAAAAGGAACATATTACTTCGTGAGGCAAGATAGGCGGAAAGTATAGCAATTAAATTTGAAATAATGTGGAATGGAAAGATTGTTTAGGAGGGTGAAAAGGGCATAAACACATGAATCCTTTTCAACAGAAGAAGAACACGGAACATGAGACTTTCCCACAGGCAGAGCAATAAACATGAATTCTACCTTATCTTACTTAGAAAATTTCACTGGAAATGAATATGAATGAATTGTGAAACATAACGAAATACATATGAAACATAAATAGAACACACTTGCTACACTCACACCACATGAATCTCATGAAACAGAGCCGCTACCTTTCATTAATCCTCTGTCAAAATATACAATGAAGAACTAAGTTTCTCTCCTACAGTCTCCCAGAAATTACAACCAACCCTTTGCAAGTGGTTTTACATACAATAAATAGACTATGCCTTTGGGAAATGGAACGACCAAGAGTTGGGGAGTTTTTCAAATCATTAAAAACTAGAAATGGAAAGCCAACCATTAGTTACAGGTGCAGCATTACAAAAATGACAAATGGCTTGGGTGACTGCTCGCCTTCCTTTGCCACTTGGATAGAAGCCAACCTTTAGTGAAAATACTCTGTAAACTTTGCCTTAGGTGCTGAAAAAATGTACTGTAAATGAGCGGGCCCACTTGGATAAATTCGCGAATCGAAATTTCGTGGAACGGAAGTGATTTTGGCCTTTTGGTCTATATGCGTCGCGCCCAAATCTATATGCGCCGCGCCATTTTGGAGGTGATTTTTAGGTACCTGCTAAAGTCCAAATTGTGCCCAAGTGTGCTTGTTGGAAAGCCCTGCCTATCTACTTTCCCACCCAAGTCGAATTTCTAAATTTGGTGCTCATTTTCCCCTCCAAAACTTCATTCTCCCAAGACTGATTCCTGTGTGTCAAAATAGGGGCAGAGAGGTCATTTTTTGAGTGTTTTTGACCTCCTGGGGACTCAAAACTTACCCAAACGTCTTGTCCATGCACCAGAAGTCATGATTTTGCATGATGAATCCAAAAACGCAAACCATTTGTGATTTGGAGCTCCCAATCCTAAGCGTCGCGCCAGTGGCGTGGCGCACAGGGAGAAAAACCCTGTGTTGTGCCCAAAAATTTCTCAAGTGACCAAAATTTCCCCAAATTTTTTGAAATTTGGTCTGGAGATCCCCTATGAAGTGCTATGCTAGGCCATAGAGGCTTCAGCCAAAATTTGAAGCCGATCTTGCTCTTTTTTCCTCTTTTGCCTCTTTGTCGCTTTGCTCGATTTCACCTTCAAACTCCTTATCCGAGCCTTTGAACTCATGTTCTGTGCCCTATAGTGATAAACCATCTGCCTCAATATGGTTTTGTCCTTGTCGGCCTTCTCTAGCAATCTCTCAAGGTGGATGTTGATATGCTCGATCCAAGACTCTCGGTCATTGTTAATCTCTTGCTCTAATGGAGTGAGCTCAATCCTCCTATGTTGGGCAGCTTGGCGATTCTCACGGATGTTTTGCAGCTCCATGATCTCATGCTGGTCCTCAAGTTGTTTGTTCCTCTGCTCCAAATACCTGATAATCCAGTTAGCCCTCTCCAAATTGAGTGATAAGTCTTGGATCTCCGTTTTCTGCTCCTGGATGGTCCTCCTAAGTTTGGCACTCTCCACATCTGCATCATCATCATGAATGAGGATGAATTCGGCCTCTTGCTCACTTGATGGCTCTTCATCATGCATGGGCCTCTTGCCCTTGTCCTGTGCCTGTGTTGCCGATGTCGGAAGCAAGGCCCCTTCCACCCCGGGTGGAGATAACACTCGCTTTGCTGCTGCAAACAAATGTCTACTGCCTCTCTGATAGGTGATGAATACTGG
>APFE031417197.1:82794-93206 GCA_000404065.3 Pinus taeda | reverse complement strand
TCTTGTGCCATGGTTCTCCAACATTCGGTATGCCGGTTGCTAATGAGACAGTTTCAGGTGTCAGTGTGAAGGTGACCCTGACCAAGATAAAGTGATCTCCATGTAGGTGAAGCACAAAAATATGGGCCAACTCATGATGAACTCGAACATTAGCCACCCTTTGACAAAACTCAAAACATGATAGATGCTAGAAACATGACATAGCAAGAGGGTAGGCCTACAGTTCTGTGAGGGTGGTTGGCTCATCCCTAACATATTTTCCACTTTTGTGATGTCTCCAGGGAGCCTGTTCTTCCGAGGATGAATCACTTTGTGTTTCCATCTGATACTCCGATGAATGCTTAGATGCCATGACTGTTGTCTGTGTACTATGCTTGGACTTCCCTTTGATGATGGTATGCAACTAGGTGTTGTTGTGAACTCTGCCACCAAGGGGAACAATGCAAAAGGGAGTGTTAGGAAGGGAAATAATATGATGGGATTAGGGGGTTATGGGGAGAAATTTTGTTTAGGGACATGTAGGAGGGTTTGGCGATTTTATAAGGTAGGGTTTTGGGGTTTTATAGTTGATAAATGAGTGAAGGGGATAGGGAATAGGAGTTTAGTAATGTTTTAGGGTAGGAAAAATAGGGAAAAATGGGATAGGGGGAAAGGGAAAAATGTAAAGAAGGGGAGAAATGAAAGGGAGGAGGAGCCTTGGCATCAACACCACAAGTTTCCAACCCTAGAGAAAAGGCTTTGATGTTTTCAAGTGGTAGGGTTTAGGCATTTTTTATTGCAATTATAAATGGCCATAACCATCATCCTATCCACAAAATTTGATGAGCAAGCCAAGATATAGACCCTACCTGGAAATTGGAAGAAATTCCAAACGATTTGTGCCAAATTTGGAACAATTTTGGGCCTTTGTGGGTGTGCGCCGTGCTCTGTGTGTGTGCCGTGCCCGTGTATATCCACCACTGTGGGGTCGCACTCTGTGCACCACGCTCTCTATGTGCGTCACGCCCCTCTGTGTGTGCGCCGCGCTCCTGAAAATGACTCCAAACTCACTCCAAACACGTGCAAGTTCTCCCAATGACTTTGCAATGCTTCTCTATAACCTTGATTTACACAATGACTTTGTTTCTTGTGGGAATCCTTTATAAAGATATTTGGAGTCATGGGTTTGATTTTTGTTTCTTCAAAACACACTTAGCTAATGTTTTGGTTTTGACACTTTTGCCCTGATTTAATGCAACTCTGTATTTCACTTTTCCCTTTGAATTTTTAGCTAAAATGATGCCATTTTTTTGGCACTTTTTGCAGGGGTTGTTGACATGGCATTTGGCCAAGGAAACCATGAATGCACCTGAAGAGATCAACCAGAAACTGTTTTGAAATTTATCACAAATGACACACTGTTTGACTTTTCTTCAAAACAGAGTTTTGAAGAACACTTGTAATCTATCAACATGACGATGAAAATCTTTGAATCATAACTTTGTAAGGGCCTCCCTCTAGTCTGCATGGCTTTACTGGACATGGTTGAAGACCAAATTGACTAATCCCTAGACCTAATGACTGAAAATGACTCTCGTCCATTAAAATATCGAACATTAACTGTCATGGACTTTAGTGAACATTGACAAAAGACCTAAGCCAGTAGGTGCCAGACATGAAGGGAAATGACTAGCACGACCTTTTCCGTTAGATTATGGCATGCCCCTAGCGGAATGCAGCTGAATGAATGGAGCAGGACTCCTAAAAATGAAATGCAAAAAGATTTTTGATCTCTGATGGAGGACTGACAAGACCGACTCTAACATTGGCTCCAATGGGGGATGGTAGCTCCTTGGAGCTGCCAAGAACAGCAGATCTCTGGAAGAGCTAGACAGTGCCTTCGTCCATTGGGCTATGGATTCATTATTTTGACAAATGACACAAGACTCTGACTCATTTATGAAACTAAAATGACCCAAAAAACTGACTCAAATTTGTCATTGAAATGACTTGAAGACTAACTTGACAAACTCTAACCAAACTGAAATAAAATGGTATTTACAGTGATAGTGGAAGCAGCGTCAATAACTCAGAAATGGTACCGTTTGAGAAACCGACCATTGATCAGCCCTCCTGGACAATCTTCCCCATTCATTTCCTTCAGCAGAAAGGAATTCTAACCCCGATATGCTGTAATCTTGAAGGGAATTTTCCAGAGATTCTCGAACTTGTCGTACTTACCTTTTTCCTCATTCCTTGCATCCCACTTCAGCACCACATCATTCAACTGAAATTTGTCCGCCTTTGCTTTTCTGTCATAAATTTTCTTAATCTTCTCCTGCAATTTGGATGTGTTCTGGAAGACTTCTTCTCTGGTTTGCTGCAAGTGGACCATTTGATTCAACCTTGTCTGCATAGGATCATCTTCATTGCCGGCCTCCTGAAGACGTTTGACTACCGGGGCTGCGAGAGAGGTAGGAAACATTGTATCAACTCCATAAACAAGCTCAAAAGGTGACGTACCAATGGATTTCTTCTGACTGACCCGATCTGCCCAAAGTGCATTGACCAACCTCTTATGCCAGCTCTTCTTATTTATTTCCAGTAGCTTCTTGATGATGTTGACCAATTATTTGTTCGAAGACTCCGCCAATCCATTGCCTTGTGGATGATAGGCAGTTGAGTGACCCAAAATGATGTGATATTTATGACAAAACTCTACCATCTTTTTTTATTTGAAAGCTACTGCGTTATCAGTGATTAACTTATTCGGGCAACCAAAGCGAGAAAAGATGTTATTTTCAAGAAATGAAATAATTACCGCATCTGTAGCTTGTCTGGTGGGAATTGCTTCGATCCATTTCGTGAAATAATTTGTCGCTGTGAGGATCCATCTATGCTGACCAGAAGAAGCGGGATGAATTTCACCAATGAAACCCAACCCCAATTGCTGAAAAGGGGCACTCACCTCAATGGGCTTAAGTTGCAAAGGCTGTAACTTCTACCTTCCTTCGAAAATCTGACACTTATGACAACTCTTGACCATCTTATATACATCAGCAAACAATGTCGGCCAACAATATCCCGCTCTCAGAATTTTATTTGTTGTTGATTTCCAAAAAAGGTGACCACCACATTCTCCTTTATGGAAATCCTCCATGACCTTCTTTGCTTCCTTTTCCACCAAGCAATTTAACAGAATGCCATTGGGGTCTTTCCAATAAAGTGTCGAATTTAGAATGCAAAACTTGGCAGCCTTCAATTTGAGTGTTCTCGCTTTGTTTCTAGTCATGCGGGGCGGTGGTGACAAGTTTTTAAGCACATATATGATATCCGAATACCATGGAGAAGGAGCAAACATTTCAGATACCTGAATTGACGATCCTTCCTCATTCTCATCGGACATAGTAGCGATCAGATTTATGTCCAAGGCGTGCAAGTTTGATTCGGCCATTAACTTTGCCAATCCTTGTCCTTTAACAAGCTTGTGGGCTTTATTTCCACATCATATTCCAACAAATCTACAATCCACTTGCCTCGTCTTCCTTCCGGATCGGTCTGCACTAAACAATCTTTGACAGCAGCGTTAGGAACATAGGCCAAAATATGAGAATGTAGAATATATACCCGAAAATCTTTCAACGCTTTCACAAGTGCAAGGGCTTGCTTCTCAATGATGTTGTATTTTAAGGTTGCATCTCTTATAGCTCTACTGAAGAATGCAATGGGTCTTTCATGATCATCTCTTTTCTGTAATAACACAGCTGCCATAGTATGCTCTGAAGCAAATGAAAACAATATAAAATCCTGAGTGTAGTCCAGGCTGACTAGAATTGGAGCTGAAGAAAGAGCTAATTTGACTAAATTGAAATATTTCACAGCCTCCTCCGTCCATTTCACCTAGTTGTCCTTCTTAAGCATGTTTGTAATCTCTCTTAGGTGTTCAACAAGATTAGGTACAAAGCGGCGTAGAAAATTCATTTTACCATTGAAAGGTTGAATCTCTTTCTTATTCCGGGGCAGATCAATTTTCTGAATCACTTGCACACATGCTGGGTCAATAGGAATGCCATCTTTTGAGATGATGTGCCCGAGTATTTTTCCTTCCTCCATGGCGAACAAGCTCTTTTTCGGATTCAGTGACAAGCCATATTTTCTGCACTTTTGAAAGACATTTTTTAGATGGTACATGTGTTCTTTATCAGATTTGGAAAACACTGTCAAATAATCCAGGTACACAACCAAAAATACATCCTTCTCATTTGCGAAAGCCAATTCCATTGCACGCTGAAATGTGGCACCCGCGTTCTTCAAACCGAAAGGCATTTTAGCGTAATGAAAAGTTCCCCACAGAGTGGTGAACGCTGTCTTGTCTCGGTCATCTTCATGGACATAAACTTGGTTATATATGGAATAACCATCAAGTAGTGACATACGAAATGCTCCCACTACTCGCTGAAGTATATGGTCCATTTTGGGTAGTGGATAGTTATCTTTCAACGAAACTTTATTGAGATTTCTAAAATCAATGCACAAGCGAATCTCACCTGTCTTATTTCGCACGGGCACCAAATTAGAGATCCAATCTGAAAATATGATGGGAACAATGATTCCTGATTTGTACAACCTATTTATCTCCTTTTCAATTGATGGAAGTAGCTTTGGATTTAGCCTCCTCAACTTCTGTCTGAAAGGTTTCTGATTGGGCTTAATGGGTATAGTGTGCTAAATTATATTGGTATCATATGTCTTTAAGTCGGAATAGTCCCAAGCAAACACATCTGCAAATGAAGATAGCAAACTGATATATTTGGCTTTGATCTTTTGTGAAAATGCTTTAGACAGTTTTACCATTTTAGGATTAGCAGCTGTTCCGATATTGACCTCTTCTACACCCTTCTCTGTTGGCTGCAATGTTGGTTTGCAGGCTACATCATCTTGATCAAAGAGTTCTTATAAAGGTATCAAGCCTTTAGGCATAATGTTATTCTTTAGCTGCAACATGTCCATTTCATTGATCTGCACCTCATCTGCACCATTACCTTTACCATCATCATTTTCTACATCAATTGAGGTTTCTTTGAACTTACCTTTGTTTTACAGAAAATCATCAATCTCCTCATCATCTTGGAAAACTTGCCAATATCTCTGATTTTCCGGGACTGTCGGATGATGCTTGACATGGATTTTGAATTTATTGCTGGAGTTCATTGGGATCTTCAAACTACTTGTTGCCTTAGCAAGAGCATCAAAAATGCTATTTTGTATACGAGGCACACATGTCAAGGTGTATTTTGAAAATAATTTTAGGATGTCTAGAACTGCATTCCGGTAAGTCCGCATCCGAGGATGCTTTGCTTGATATTTTCCTCTGACCTGCTTAATCACCAATTTGGAGTCACCATATACTACAATCCTCTTAGCATCCAACTTTCTTAGAATTTTTAGGCCAGCAATCAAAGCTTCATACTCAGCTTCATTGTTTGAACAATCAAAAGCCAACTTGTAAGAGCATACCTGCACATTACTAGGCACTTTGTTCGGGGCGGAGAAAGGACTGCGTACCCAAATTCCAATTCCTGCACCATCATTTCCCACTGCTCCATCGAAATCCATGGTCCACAAACCTTCTTCCTCCTCTTGCAAGTGTTGAAAATCTGTTTGCTGTGTTTTGTCTGCTTGTTGTCCATTACTTTTAGCTGATCGCTCAACGATGTACTGCTATTCGTGTCCCTCTCTCTTTAAAACTCCTCTGAAATTTTCTGTTATTTCTGGAATATCATCTGCTTCTACTAACTGACTATCGATATCATTGAAACTATCAGAATACAAAACAAAAGACTCTAAATCTGTATGTACATAATTAATCGGATGATTTACTGGTTTCTCCTTGCTTGTAATCATGTATTTCATTTTTTTGTTCCTGATACAATTTCCTCATTTGGCCAAACACGGAATCGTTGCATAGGAGAAATCTAGTTGCAATGTCCCTTTCAATTTTGCTAACCAAGACCTGGAAAGAAGCATTCCAAACCTAGGAGGAATATCTGCTACAACAATATCCATCAAAACATTCTTCATTGGGAGTTAATCTAGACTCACAACCAAGTCTTTGATGAGCCCTATACATCTTACTCTGCTGGAATCAAACGAATAGAGATCATGGTATTGCCGGGTGATGTCCAGACCCAGCTTATCCATGATAGCCTTGGGCATGAGATTGTGAGAAGCTCCGGAATCGAACATGGAATTATGTAACACAAAATCATAAAATCTTAAACTGATATAAAAAGGTGGCACATCACTATCAGGAGAATCACCATTCGATGCTGGCCCAAAAATCATTTCAGGTTGATCATCTTCGACATTCACCATGTCAGACATTAGGTCAAAATTCAAAATTTTAGACACTTGATTTTTATAACTGCTGTTCCTCATTATTTCAGTCAAGGGAATGGATAACTTCAATTTAGAAATTTCATTCTCTAAATTAAAAGCGAGGATATTTTCTACCTCTTTGACTGGGACTTCTTTCCTTTCCTTTTCTTTCGATGCAATTGGCTGATTTTATTTTTCTACTAATGGTGATTTGTTGCTACCCGGATCAACCGCCTCCTTTCCTTTCCTTTGTGTAACTGATGAATCATTCTTTGATGCCTCAGCGTCCTTCCTCTTCTGAATTGGTTTGACCGGCACATCTCTGTTTCTAATTGAATATCGCTGCTGCTGGGTAGACAGAGCATTCATATAGCCTCTTTGGTACTCATCTAATTCTTCCTCCAAAATGGTGTCATTGGCTAGAATGAAATCTGCATCTTTGTGTACAGCCGAACTTTCTGCATACTCCTCATCCTCTATAATATAAATAGGCAAATCATTAGGAGTAAAGAAGTGGTTTTCTTCACCTATTATATTCCCGTCCTCATCTGACTCCGGTCCATGCACAAAATTTTGCTGCAAAGGTGGCTATACTGGCTGCTGTGCTGTCTACTCTTGGGCTCGTTGATCTCTCTACCTTATTCTATATTGTGGCTGTTGCTGGCCACGAAAGTTAGGATTTCTAACTTGTGGCTCAGGTTTGTCAAGTTTCACCCTTTCAAGCATCTGCTCTACCTTCCAGAGTAATTGATCTACCGAGGAAGACTCTTCTTTTACGGTGACCTTCTTCTCTGCCTTTGCTCTAGCCCTCTTGGTCAGCAGAGTTGCTTCAACGCTGACCGCGATCTTCTGCATGTCTTCCATTTTGGCCGGTTCTCTCTCTCTTAATTGATAAGCCATGTCAGCATCAAAACCATCTGGAAACTTCACCATGGCTAGCCCCACAGGTGGTCTCAGATGATCGGGAATTTCATTATAAACAGAATTGAATCTAATGTAGTAGTCTTGGACCGACTCACCAGCGTT
Source organism: Pinus taeda (assembly GCA_000404065.3). Lineage (NCBI taxonomy): Eukaryota > Viridiplantae > Streptophyta > Pinopsida > Pinales > Pinaceae > Pinus > Pinus taeda. The sequence continues at coordinate 85,823 of APFE031417197.1, read as the reverse complement.
TCATTTGATTTGCTCATATTCAGCCAGAATTTGAAGAGGATTTTTTTTCACTTCCCAACGGCCTAGAAATTGTCTTTGTAGGTCGGCCAAGGTAGCGATACGTGCAGCCGGCAAACCTCTGAACCATTTCCTCACTTCACCTGCAAATGTATGTACAAAGAGTCTCATTTCCACATTCTCCGCATCGATCTCGTAAAGTTCACAGAAATCTGCCATTCTGCCCACATGTTGCTGAGCGATAATGCTGTTAGGAGTGCCATCAAAAAATGGGATTTTGCTTTGATAATCTGCGGGCATATCATCTAAAACTTGAGGCAGAACAAGAGTCGCAAAACGAGCAACCACCACTCTTGGTGGGTTTGGCCTTGGAGGTGTTGGAGGAGTGTGCACAGTTTTTGGGGGGCTAGCAATTGGAGTTTGAAGCTGTGCGACAATGTAATTATCAATTGAATGGTTAGCCCTTTCAGTCTCCAAGTCTACAAGAAGCTGTGGATTGCAGACAGTAGAGTCAACCGCCCTTTCAGATTTGGTCTCGAACAATGATATTTCAAACTGCTTATCAAAATCTAGCTCTTCAAGATATTCGAAAATGTCAGGACATGAATGGGATTTGAACACGGGAGATATAGAGCTCTCTTGACGACGAAGTCTTGGAATCAAATTGGGATTTTCGTAGATGTCTGGAGGATCTGGATCTGGATTAGCTCTGATATATCTTCTAGAAGCCAGTGTGCTATTAAGAAAATCAAAAGGACACGACTAACTCACTCAGCCTATCAAATTCTAAACTTATCATCCGGAAGCTTAGAATTATGAAGAAGTAAGGGGAGTAATTTCGTCCCCCAGCGGAGTCGCCACTATGTTATCACCTAAATCTGCCTTAGGCTGAAGGAAGGCAAAATTTAGGGTAACCACAAACCACGCTCAGTCTGGTAGCTAGCCCTACCAGAATAGGAGAGGGCTCTCTCCGGGTCACGCTCAGTGGATAAATAAACGATATGGTCTGAGATGACTTACAGTGAATATTGATTTTAGGCTAGGTAAATAAATATGGAAACAAGAGGAAAATTTTGATAAATGGCTGAGTTTCTGGAATGTATGGGACCAACGAACCAACAATGAGAAAAGAATTTAACACAAAGGCACAGATTACTTCATGAGGCAAGACAGGCGGAAAGTCTAGCAATTAAATTTGAAATAAAGTGGAATGGAAAGATTGTTTAAGAGGGTGAAAAGGGCATAAACACATGAATCCTTTTCAACAAAAGAAGAACACTTAACGCGAAACTTTCCCACAAGCAGAGAAATAAACATGAATTCTACCTTATCTTACTTAGAAAATTTCACTGGAAATGAATATGAATGAACTGTGAAACATAACGAAATACATACGAAACATAAAGAGAACACATTTGCTACACTCACACCACATGAATCTCATGAACCAGAGCCGCTGCCTTTCATTAATTCTCTGTCAAAATATACAATGAAGAAATTACAACCAACCTTTTGCAAATGGTTTTGCATACAATAAATAGACTATTCCATTGGGAAATAGAACGACCCAGAGTTGGGGAGTTTTTCAAATCATTACAAAATGGAAATGGAAAGCCAACCATTAGTGACAGGTGCAACATTACAAAAATGACAAATTGCTTAGGTGACTGTTCGCCTTCCTTTGCCACTTGGATAGGAGCCCACCTTTAGTGAAAACACTTTTTTAAACATTGCCTTAGTTGCCGAGAAAAATATATTCTAAATGAGCGAGCCCACTTGGAGAAAGTCGTGAATTGAAATGTCGCGGAGCGGAAGTGATTTTGGCCTTTGTGTCCTTGAGCGTCGCGCCCAAATCTATATGCGCCACGCCACTTTGGAGGTGATTTTGAGGTACCTTCTAGAGTCCAAATTGTGCCCAAGTGTGCTTGTTGGAAATCCCTACCTGTCTACTTTCCAACCCAAGTGGAATTTCTGAATTTGGTGCTCATTTTCTCCTCCAAAATTTCATTCTCCCAAGACTGCTTCTTGTGTGTCAAAATAGGGGAAGAGAGGTCAATTTTTGAGTGTTTTTGACCTCCTGGGAACTCAAAACTTGCCCAAACTTTTTGTCCATGCACCAGCAGTCAAGATTTTTCATGCTAAATCCAAAAATGCAAACCATTCTTGATTTGGAGCTCCCAATCCTAAGCATCGTGCGAGACAGGGAGAAAAACCCTGTTTTGTGCCCAAAAATTTGTCATGTGACCAAAATTGCCCCAAATTTTTTGAAATTTGGGCTGGAGGTTCTCTATGAGGTGCTATGTTGGGTCACATAGGCTTCAACCAAGATTCAAAGCTGATATTGCTCTTTTTTCCTCTTTCGTCTCTTTGTCGCTCTCCCCAATTTCACTTTCAAACTCCTTATCCGAGCCTTTGAACTCATATTCTGTGCCCTGTAGTGATAAACCATCCGCCTCAATATGGTTTTGTCCTTGTCAGCCTTCTCTAACAGTCTCTCAAGGTGGATGTTGATACGCTCGAGCCAAGACCTCTCGGTCATTGTTAATCTCTTGCTCTAATGGAGTGAGCTCAATCCTCCTATGTTGGGCAGCTTGGCGATTCTCACGGATGTTTTGCAGCTCCATGATCTCATGTTGGTCCTCGAGCTATTTGTTCCTCTACTCCAGATACCTGATAATCCACTTAGCCCTCTCCAAATTGAGTGACAAGTCTTGGATCTCCGTTTGCTGCTCCTGGATGGTCCTCCTAAGTTTGGCACTCTCCACATCTTTATCATCATCATGAATGAGGATGAAGTCAGCCTCTCGTTCACCTCATGGCCCCTCGTCATGCATGGGCTTCTTGCCCCTGTCCTGTACCTGTGTTGCCGATGTCGGAAGCGAGGCCCCTTCCACCCCAGGTGGAGATAATACTCGCTTTGCTGCTACAAACAAATGTCTACTGCCTCTCTGATCGGTGATGAATACTGGCATAGTAGTGGTCTCATGGCACTCATACTGATGAGAAGGACCACCTATCTCATGTTCAACCTC
>APFE031417197.1:46682-72321 GCA_000404065.3 Pinus taeda | reverse complement strand
AAAGTATCAATCTTTTGATGTTTGGAAATAACTTGAATATGGAAAAGCTCATGTCTTTTTCTCTCATTTTCTTCATAAATAGTAGATTGTGCAGAATTACTAGTAGATGCTCCAGAATTCTTACCTCTTATACCTGTGGCTGCAATGGTTGTTTCATCTCCTGAGTCTGACCCCAAATCTTTCTGAATAGCTGCAACAGACTTCTTTTTCTTGCCCTCGAACTTCTTAGGTCTCAACTCTGGGTGCAGAATCCAACAATGCTCATCATCATGCCCATCCTTTTTACAGTGAGTGCATGAAGCCTTGCTTTTCTGTGTAGTGTTAGCCTTCCTTGCTTTCCATTTTTTATTTCTTTTCTCCTTATTCTTGCTCGCAGTGGGTTGGGATGATCCCCCAACTTCTAGACTTCCATTCTTTCCTCTAGCCTCTAGATGAGTAGCTTGTACATATACCTCACCTATACTAGTGGGATTAAACATGAGGATAGTATGCCTTGTGTAGCTGTGTAGACCACCAATGTACTTCAACACAGCCTTAGGTGAGTCTAATGATATTCCTAGAATCAACACTCTCTTTCTAAATTCTTGAGTGTACCCTTGCACACTTTTCCCTTTCAACTGCAGAAGAGATTGCCAACTCATCATGGCTTGTTGCATGTAGGCCAATGGATAGAACTGCTTTTTGATTGCAGAAACAAATTCACTCCAGACAGAGATAGTCTTACCATGTCTTTTCATGTCAGCTTGGGTCCTACCTTCCCACCAAACCAAGGCAGTTCCTCCAAGGCGTAGCTCGCCAGCTGAATCTTTCTCTTGTCGAGTTTGATATTTTGCACTCTGCAATAAACATCAATTTGTCTAATCCAATTATCCAGCTTTTCTGCATTAAACTCTCCGTCATATATAGGTAGATCAAATTTAACATCTAGTATAATCAAAGATTCTTTCTTTTTAGGGCTATCCAGGGGTGTAAGAAAGCTTTCCTCTTTCCCTTTGCCTTTTGAGTGGTCATGGGAATGTGACTCATCTTCTCCCTTGTCTTGTTTAGAGCCTGATGAATCTTCATCCTTATGTTTTCTAAAGTCCCTATACATTTCTTCTACCATGGACTTTTTCTCTTTATGGCTAAGAAACTATCTTATGAATTGAGGGTATGGCCCCATAGAACCTTCTTCTGACATTGTCTTCTGAGGATAGACTCTCCCAATTTCAGGATTAGTTTCGACCAACTCTCCTTCTCCTAATTTGAGCTTTGATCTAGTTAACATTCAACAACTAAACCAACACAAGCTTGTCTAACCATAATAGCCTAAGGCTCTGATACCACTTGATCTAAAAATCACTCGTGAGTGATCTCAGTTAATTAAATAATGAATGAAGGTATTACAAACTCATGTGCTAGTGTGTGTCTATGTTATTTTAGGCAACAGATCGATTAGATTGCGAAATACACAAGCACTGGAAGAATGGAAAACAGTAAGAGAAACACAGTAAGAAAATGCAAGAACACAATAGATTTAATAAGGAGTTCACCCTATTCTCCAGGGCTACGTCTCCAGTCCAGCTTTCAGTGGTGGCCTTCTTTTATTGTGTCTTTAAAGCAAAGATTTACAATGAGGAGTTCAATTTGAGTCTCCTGAAACAGATAATGCTTGGTAGGGTGGTTCTTGGATTCCCCAAGCCACTAAAGTGCACAGACTCTTTTCCTTTCCAAGTCTTGACCTCTCTGGTCTTTAATAGGAGGAGCCCAATGTGGTGCTCAATTCCCGACAGATCCTCACAGGGATTGCTTGAACCTCTCAAGCCTTCTGTCTGCTCAATGCTGCCTTAGGTCAGCTTGGCTCTCTGTTTTCTCCTTCTTGCTTCACTGTCTTTTCTTCACTCTCGCTCTCTCTGTCTTCGTGTTCTATTCTTTGTCTGTTCATGGCTTAAAGCCAATTTGTCCTTGATTTTTCACTTTCTATTTTTCCCATTCGGATCGCATGCTATTGTTCGTCTGGTGTTCCCTACCTCTGCGTCATCGCCAACGTCTCACAGGGAGGTGGCCACTTGTCCTCTCACGAACTGCACCAGCTCTTCCTCAACGGTTCAGTATTTCAGTTACACTGTGGAATGATTCATCCACCAACTCAGCGGTCAAATCGGACTTCAGACTTTTATATGTCGCAGCTTAATTCCCCTGTCAAAACTGGTTTCTCCATCGGGCGAAATTGCCACCGTCAGATTTGGAGCCCCCAAATCCTACAGTGTTCGATCATTTTGCGCAGTTGACTTGCTCGACCGTTAGCGCATGATGGGAGGCGGTTTTCTCTCTCATCCACCAGACACGCATCGTGCGTTGAATGGAATCGCTCGTTTTTTGCCAAATTTGGTTACCGCCCCAATGTGCCTCCGATATATCGCCGGTTTTGGAGCACGAGACCCGCCTTTCGCCTTAGTGCTTTCCGTATGGTTTTCCCGACTTCCCATGTGATTGAGCACTTCGGGGCTTTTCCTTCTCGAGGGGTTTTGCCCAGCGATGAGTGATTACACTAATCGTGCATCAGAAATGGCCTCTGTTTCCTGATCTGGGCTTCCCAACTGCTAGTTTTGCCTCCTGTGCGGTCTCCATGGGCCTCGATCAGCACGCTTTGACCGAGGTCTTCGTCGTTCCTTGCTAGCTGCAAACTGCCACTGTACAGAGGTCTTCCCGATTTCTCTTTGTTCATGAATTTTGAAGTCTGTCCTGATTTTATATAGTCATGGAACTTTGATAATTTTTCATGGATCCAATTCGGATCAGTAATTTGTTGTGTTCCTCTTTAAATCCGGATCATTTGAGGTAGGAGAGATGCGAGCTCCATATGCATCCATGAGAGGAAAAGCCCCACAATGGTGCCCTTAGATTCAAAGAGGAGAGGAGAGGGGTATAAGGCATGGTGATTCCTTCCCATGGAAAAATCCCTTAGTACAAGGCCTCTAGCTAAAAATATTTTAATATTAAATATTAACAAATATTCAATCATTTTTCCTTGGCATATCTTCAATAGAACAATGTTTAGCATGCCTTTGACCTATATAATGGGCTAAAATAAAACAATAGATTGTCTTAACAAAATTCAACCACAAGCCAAATCTCCTACATCTTAGAATCCTTTGTATTTTCATGTTAGACCCATACTTGTCAACAATATTAATCTAGAATTACAAATTCTTTCACTTATCAAAACATCTTAACAAAATAAATTGCAATAACCATGATGAATTTGAATTTGCAATAATAATAGAAAATGTCTAAAAAACTAAAATTCCTATATTTTCCTTTCATAATCGATTATTAGCCAAAACCCACTCAAATCCACTTCCAAAATCATAGAATCAACCTTAAATTGGTCATTCATCTTCCTATTACCCCTCCTTTACACTATATATTTAATCATGATCATTGTCTTTACATCTTTCGCAACAACACTTGTTTCAATTCCCTTTATGATTGCTTTGCAAAATAAAGACTTGAATCTCCTTCATTGGAAAAATGATGAATCAAACCATTTCATCAACCATACCCACCATAATCCTTTTCATTGGAATTTTTGAGAAAAACCATGAGAAAAACTTATCTTTTGTCTCAAGGCTTCCTTCTTGTGACATCCTTCTTCTTTTGTGCTTATGTTGTATTGATTTTCTATTGAGCAAAAGACCATAGTTTACAAGTATATATTTAGAAACAAACAAAAGCTACATCATCAATAACCTACATAGGTACATGTAACATGTGGGAGTGAAAAATACACTATCTATAACTTTTGTCTAACTAAATACATATTTCTCCTTCTTGTTGTGGTGGGGTCCAACCTCAACAATTGCTTTAGTCTGGAACCCTAAATAGTTCTCAACTCAATTTATTGTGTAAACTAAGGCATGTATTTTACTATCAATCCAGGGTGGTAATCTTAGAAGCAAACCACAATTTATGGATTTTAGGATAAGAACTAATATAGAAAGTAGTTATGAGAACAAAAGTGCATATTACAAATATAAATCATTCTACATAACTAAGCAAAAACATTTAAGTCTATTTTATAAAAGCATGCATTATTGGTCAATGAAATTAGACTATTTTAGAAAAACAAGGAAGAGCCTCTTTTCAAAGAGACCTAATAGTCCTCCCTCAATATTTCTATAATGAAATTGCCAATATCTAAGTAAGCATAAGAGAATGTAATGAAAGCATAAGAATTTAATCTAAGAAAGCTTCTGAAAGAAGTTAATCTTGTTCAATCTTAGTCCTAGCTCATGGAGAAGAGCCTCTTTTCTAAGACACCTGGTTGTCCTTCCACATTCAAGCTAATCTCTAAAAGGAAGAAATATTCACTTAACACATGCCTAAAATGAATTCATATGAAAGATATTTACAAATATTTACAACAAATGAATATAATAAACATGGAGAATTAAACTAGCATATGCACAAATATGAACATCATACAATAAAGTGTACTTAGCTTGGTATGAGGGCCCCCCAACCTTGTTAGTACACTACTAAAATAATCCGCTACATCAACTCATTCACTCTAACAAACATAAAGAAATCATGAAACAAAAGCTCTGTCTTCAATTATCTCAAAATAATAATCTTCAAGTTTTTCTACACGTTCTAACTATGAATGCCTCTCTTTAAATAGGCAAAATAATAACCATATAAGATAAAAAAAGTCTGAAACAACCATCATTAATGTTATCCCACTTCATCAAGTCGAAGCCATCCATTAGTTACAAGAAATATGGAAGAATTCCAAAAAATCCTAAAACTGCCCCTTTTCAATAGGGATCTCTGGGTGATAGGTCAAGTTTGACTAGCATTGACCGGGTATGTATTTGCTCATTTTGACCGAACCAATAGTTTTTCATCCATCCATGGTTCCTAAGATTTCAAAATATGTATTTAGCTTGCGCCCAGGTTTCCTGCACATATCACTTTAATGGAGTTATTACAGAATTTTTAACGCAATCTAAAATTAATTTTGAAACCGAATTTTTACAAAAAATTCTAAAAATTGAAAAAATTAATCTAATTACTTGAATATGAAAAATAAGAGTAAAATGAAGCATATATGATTGGAATAAGGTGGAATATGATGGTAAGTAAGTGGGTTTATGATAAACAAAAATGACCAAAATTGAGGGCCAACATCTCCCCCTTGCTGATGCCGAAGCATGTCCTCATGCTTGCTTCCTTTGCTTTGACCTTCTAAGTTTTGATGTCCCTTCTGAACCTGTATTTGTACCTATAGCATCCTCTTGCGCAGCTTGAAGTAAAATTTCAATTCCCTCATGCTCCCCTGCTTTATAGATGGCAACTTTTACCTTTTGTTTTTCATATTTGTATTGCCACAATTTCTTCTCTTTTAGCCATCTATAAGCTTGTTTTGAAATCAGCATGTTTTGAGTTTCAAGATTTTTGACTTGATTTTCCAATTTCTTGTTCTCTTTGGCCATTTTATTGTTGTTTTCCCTTTACATATTGTTTTCCTTCTTTAAGTATCTTTCCATAATTTTACTATCCCTTATCTCATCAGTCAACTTTGTTATTTTCTTCAGATCTTCCTCATTGTGTAACTCTCCTCTTACCTCTTTAGCATATGAATATGATGAAGTGGATTCTATCCAAGGATCCTCAAAATAAGAGCCCTTTTCCATAAGCTCTTCCTGAACTCCCTTTTCTAATCTTTGTATGATTTCTTCGATTTCCTTTGATATGTGTGGATGTTCTTTCTTGACAATCTCAAGTTCTGGTTCCTTCTCTTGGTTACTTGGTCCTTCTTGTGATCTCCTTCTTGGTTTTCTTGGAATAGACAAAATGAATTTTCTTTTTCTACCATGACACTATCTTGTTTATGTTTAAATCTTGTTCTAGGATATGAAGGGGAATTCATAATGCTTTTTGTAATATGTAGCTGCTCAAGCCTTTCTTCACTCTCTATTTCCTATTCTTCAAAGTTATTTTTGGCCAATAACTCCTTCCAAGATTTCCCTTTGTTTCTCACTTGATATTGAACAAGTATTTTAATAAACCCACAATGGTATTGATATTTTGTTTTGTTTTTGGATATTTCTATCATTTTAATCAAACTCCTTGAAAATAAGTAAGGGATGTTGATTTTTCAATCTCCTTTAATATGTTGTAGCAGTTTTATATGATAAAGATAAACTAGGTTGTGCCTATTGTCACAAGTGATATATCTCTAGATGATTAGAACTAATTCAGACCAAGGCTCCCTGAACCAGTCCCTTTGAATTCCTTTTGATCTATCAAAGGCGCCTTTCCTCTGTTTTTCTATGAAAAAGGTCTAACCTTTCTCCTTAAAATGCAACCCCTTATGATATTCTTCTCCTTCCAAAGGAAGTTATAAAGCTTGAGATATAAATGATGGGTTTATTGACATGGGAAGTTTACCCACCTTGGTTTACTCGTTTTCAATTTTTTTGATGAATTCCTGTGTAATATTGTCATTATGGCCATTAAATTTCCTTAGGAATTCAAGTAATCCTTCTTGAAACAATTTTTCCACTGCATATTTGCTCTAGTTTTCTAGTTTGAACTCTCTAAGTTCCATTTTTTTTTCCATGTGCTATGTATACCAATTAATATATCCTTTTCCTATAAATAACCTCATAAAAATATATATGACAACAAAATATGCAACAAGAATTTTTGGTAAATTTACTTACGAGTCCTCCCTAGCTTTAAAAAAAAAACAAATGAACTCTTCAATTTCTGTGTATGTTTCCTTCTGCTACAATTTTATGCTCTTTGAATGAAGGAAAAAAATTTGACTATGTAAAGACCCAAAACACAAAAGATTTTCACTGTAAATTTCCTCACTATCTTTCAATTCGTGTTTTTTTCTCTTCATTTTGAAAAGTTTACTTGTGCAAAGTATGAGAAAGAAAGGAAAAAGAATCCCTCTGTTCTAAAACATGCATGCTATAAACATTCATTGCACAAATCGTTTGACAAATTTTGCATGAAGAAATCGTTGTTTGATACCTAAACTAGAAGAGGAACTTTGTTGAGAACTTTGTGTTAATGAATTATCTTCCTGTTAGTCATATAGTTCAATTAAAACTACTTCCCTATCATTTTGAGAAATCTTTGACTCTTATAATTGGAAGAGGATTTTAATTACAACAAATAGCAAACAATTTCGGAACTGAAGTCTCATATGAGACATTTCAACTAAATCTGAAGTTCGATTTTCCAAACCATTTTCGTTTAATTGCTGAAGGGATCGATGCTTACCTTAACTAGGAGTTCTTTGCGTAATTCAAGGGATTCTCTACGTAATTAATGGTCTAGTTTGGAGCTGGTGCAAAACCTTCTTCAAAACATTGTTAAATTCCTCTTTAACTCTCCATGTTGTTCGGTGTTTCCCTTATTTCTCGTGCCTTTCTTATTTCTCCATGCTTCCCTTGATTCCTACACTGCAAAGTGTTTTTACATTGCCCATTTCACAATTTTCATGACTCAAAGATTTCTTTATGGCTTAGAGTTTTGTAAACGTTTACAGCATATTCTCTACGGCCAAGAGTAGCTCTTCTCTATGGCTCAAAAGTAGCTCCTCTACATCTTAGGACTGCGTGAATTCACTGCGTTTCGAAGTTGAATGAGTGATGATGACCACAGAGCATTCCTTTGAAAATTTGACCGTTTTTTATTTGTCCCTTTAATGTTGACTTTCAAATGTAGTCACAACATGATTTATGGTTTTGTACTCGTTTGAAATTTGTTTAATTAGGACCTTAGGTTATGATTTTCATTGTATGCATTATACTCATTCCTTCAACACATGCCTTCAACACATTTTGTATACTCATAGCTTCAACGCATTTCTTCAACACATTTTTTATACTCATACCATACCATTATGCACACCTTTGCTTGTTGTGTTTTTATCATTGTTGTTTGTCCTTTGTTTATCACATGTGCTCATGTATTTTTAAAATGACCATAGTTTTAGGTCATTTTAAATCAAATATCTTTACAATGATACTAACTTTATGAATTTGATTTTGTAGATCCATAACCTAATCTTTCTTGCTAGTATAGACAATCAAAAGGAAGGAGATGTGGTCAATGAGATTAGTCAAAATTTGTAAATGATATGGTTGAGATATGAATGTATGGGTGGAGATGTGAATGTATAGTGGAATGATGAATGGATAAATGTGTAGGATAATGATATAATGTATATGGCTAGGAATTTGCATATTCAAGTTTTTAAACTAAATTATCAATCTTAGGAAAAAATTTCAAAATCAAAGACTTTAAAAAAAATAATTAAACTTACAGTACTTTCTTTTGATAGCTCATTTCTTTTGTCATCACTTGAATTTCAAAATTAATTCTTATCAATACTGGATTGTAGATAGATTTTTGTAGTTGCTTAAGGTCCCTTTGAAGTTAATTTTATTCAGGTCCCTTCTATATATGTCAATGATGATGTTTTCATGTCCCTTCTGATACTTTTTGATGACATTTGTTGTAGGTCCCTTCTGATACTCGTTGATGATGTTTGTTTTAGGTCCCTTCTGATAAACAACTGCTTGATATCAAACTATTGCATGGTTTGTTGATTTAGTATGAATCTTCCCCCCTTGCTTATCTTGAAACTTGTCCTCAAGTCTTTTAAGTTTTAGAGAATGATCCCGTAAAAACAAAAATGGAAAGAAAAACATGAAAAAGAATTCATATTGGCCAAACATGTTGGTTTTCCGATATGAATTTGAGTTTGTATTGTGCCAGTATCCTGGATTTTCACAACCAAACTTTTTTATTATTTTTTAAATTTTATTTTTTTATTTTTCTGGAAGTAGGGAAGACATATTTCTATGCTTTTCCAATACTTCTATATCATTGTTTTCAAAAAGTCTTCTCTATTTATAGGCTTATGATAAACTTTTAGTCTATGGCCATTAACCAAAAAAGAATTTGTTGCTTCATCAATTGTCTTTATCCTTACTGCTCCATTGTCAAATATTTCTTCTATTTCATATGGCCCAAGTGAATGAGTAGTAAATTTTGCTTTGAAATCTTTGAACTTAGAGTCAAAAAGTAGTGCCCAATCTCCTTTATGAAAAATTTTGTTTTTAATAAATTTGTCATACCATTTTTTTCTCTGTTGTTGACCTAGAGATGTATGTTCCATAACTTGTTTTCTGATCTCATCTAACTCATTGAGTTGCATTATCCTCTGTTGTTGTGCTTCTGTTAGATCTAGTCCCAATTCTGCTACAAATTTATATGTAGGTATCTAAAATTCAATTAGCAACAAGACATATTTTCCATAAACAAGCTGATAGGGGCTAAATCCAATAGTATTTTTCCATGTTATCCTATAAGCCCATAGTGCTTCATTCAACTTCTCTGACCAATCTTTTCTATGCATGTTCATTATCTTTGTCATGATGTTCTCAAGTACTTTATTTGTTGATTCAACTTGTCCATTTTCCTGTGGGTGGTATGGAGTTAATTTCCTATGCTTAATTTTGTATTTCTCTGTAATAGGTCTCTTACAAGCTTGGAGGTGAACTGTGTCCCTTGATCTATGAAAAATTTCCTTAGAACTCCATATCTTACAAATATTTCTTGATAAAGAAAAGAAACTACTGCAGTTTCTATTGCCTTGCTCATTTCTTTATCCTCTGCCCACTTTTTTACATAGTCAGTACATACTAGGATGTACTTCTTATCATTTGATGGTGGGTTGATAGGACCCACAAAGTCAAGAGCCCATTGTTCAAATGGCTCTATGAGTACTTGTGACTTTAATGGAATTTCATCTGAAACTATAGGTCTACCTATTCTTTGGCAGCTATCACATCTTTTAGCATAAGTCTTTGAATCTCTAAATAGTGATGGCCAATAGTAACCTTGATTTAAGACCTTGTATGTTGTCATCTTCCCTTCAAAATGACCACCACATGGTTCGTCATGACATGATTTTAGAATATCAATAATTTAATCTTCTCTTATACATTTCCTAATTAAAATATTAGGTCAAGTATAGAAAAGATCTCCATTAATCCAAGTGTATCTTGCATTGTCTCTAATTATTTTATTTTCTTGTTTGCTAGTGAAATGTGATGGTAATATTCCAGATGATATATAATTAGCTATATCTGCAAACCATGGGGTTTTACTTGTTATAGAAAATAGATGCTCATCGGGGAAGTTATCTGACACGGGTATAAGATCATTAGAAGAATGAAGTCTTGATAGAAAATCTGCTACTTGGTTATCTCTCCCTGGTCATTCTAAAACAATGATATTAAATCATACATTAATAACAACCATCTAGTGATTCTACCATTGGTAATTGTTTTGTTCATTAAATATTTAATGGATGAATGATCTGTATGGAAAAATACGTGATAACTTGTTATATAATGCCTAAATTTATTGACTTCATGGACAACGACTAGCAATTTTTTTTTAGTTATTGTGTACTTTAATTCTGCTGGAGTTAAATTTTTTCATATGTAATAAATGGCATAGTTAAACTGATTTTATTTTTGTCCTAGAGATGCTCCTATTGTTGTATTTAATGCATTAGTAGATATATGGAATGGTAATGACCAATTTGGTCCTTTGAGAATAGGTGTTATACACAAATTTTCTTTCAATTTTTCAAATGCATTTTAACAAATTGTAGTCCATTGAAACTCAATGTCTTTTGCAAGTAGTTTGAACAAAGGTAAAGCTATCTTACTGAAGTTTTCAATGAATCTTCTGTAGTAGCCTTCATATCCCAAAAAACTTATTACTTCTTTCTGTGTTTTTCGTGGCATTAAGTTTACAATGACTTGTATCTTCGCTAGGTCTACCTTAATTCCAGAAGAATAAATGTGGTGTCCCAAAACTATCCATTTAGTTAGCATCATAAAACATTTTTCATTGATGAGGGATAAATTTGTCTCTATACATATTTTTAGAACATTTTCAAAATTATTTAAACAGTCATCAAATGCATTTCCATAAACAATAAAATCATCCATGTAAACTTCAACACATTCATGTATAAGATCTGCAAAGATAGCTAACACTGCTCTTTGAAATGTAGCAGGTGCATTACATAGTCCAAAAGGCATAACATTGTTGGCATATGTACCCCATGGACAAGTAAATGTGGTTTTATCATGATCCTCTATTGCTATCTTGATCTGATTGTATCCACTAAATCCATCAAGAAAGGAAACAAACTTTTTCCCTGCTAATGAGTCCAGTACTTGATCAATGAATGGCAGTGGGAAATGATCTTTCAATGTTTCTTTGCTCAGTTCCCTATAGTATACACATATTCTCCATTTTCCATTTTTCTTTGGTATCACAACTAAAGGAAAAACCCATTGACTATTAGAGATAGGGTAGATAAATCCTACATGTAATAGTTTATGCAATTTTTCTTTCACTATCTCTTTCATCATTGGATTCATTCTTCTTTGTGGTTGTCTTACTGGTTTGATTGTTTTACCTGTGTAAATGTGATGAATACATGTTTTTGGATGAATTCCTTACATGTCTGTATAATCCCAGGAAAAATCTTTTGAATATTTATGTAATAATCAATTACCCGTTGTTCTTGTGATGATTTTAGATTATTACCAATATTTAGATTCTTTCCCAAATTGATTTCTACAGTTTTGCTTTGAGAATTGGTAATTGAGTTGATAGAAAAATGCTTTCAAATGAATTCTGCAATGATTGAATAGTACAATTTTCCTAAAAACATTAATTTAAAATATTATTTGTAGCTTCATATTGTGTTATTCGTAATTGTTCAGAAATATCAGGTTCTGAGATAAAAAGATCTATTAAATCCTCATTTTCTTCCTCTTCTCTAAAATTAAAGGCTTGATTAATGCTTAAAATAGGTTGAGTATTTTCTTCTTCATCATTAAGCCATGATAGTAAAGAAGGAGATTGAGCAGGAGGATAAATTGTAATATGTTTCCTTTCATCTCCATGTGCTATGATCATGCTTCCTGGTTTGCATCCAATGAAGCCATCTGTTGTGGCTAACCATGGTCTGCCAAGAATTAAAGGATGGCCTCCTAGATTTGTTTTTGGTTGCAAGATCAAAAATTCTACAAGGTATTCCCATGAATCCAAAGAAACAATTATGTCCTCAAGTATTCCTTTCGGTACAACTTTAGATTTATCTGCTAGCTCTAAAATTGTAGTAGTAGGTCGGATATTTGGCAATTTTAAATACATCATGGTTTCTATTGTCATGACATTTATAATAACTCCTAGATCAATTAAAGTTTTAGGAACTGAAAAATTATTAATTGAAATGGTAACCATAGGTATCCTGGGATCAATATATTTTTCAATTGTTGTTTTTGTAGACATGAGACTAGATAATTTGCCAATGACTTGGATTGTGGGTGGATCTCTTTTCTTTCTCCCAGTTTGCTTAATGCACAATTCCTTTATTGTTTTTCTGTAAATTAGAATTTCCTTAATGGATTTCAACAAATGAATTTTGACATAAGCATTCTGTAATTCATCTATAATATCAAATTCAGGAAGAGAAATTGATGGTTTATGATCCACTAACCTTTCTAGGAAAGGCGGTGTTTGAGTCATAATAGTTTTATTTTTCTGAATTTGATTCCTTGGATTAGATTTTTCATATTGTTCTCCTTCTTCAATATGTTCTTCTATGATTGGTGGAGAATCTTTTTGTATTACTTTTCCAGAACTCAAGTGGATATCTATTATAGGAAGAATATAATATGTAGGAAATAATGTTGTTTGTTCCATAGTATATGTTGGCCTTTCCACTCTATTACTCGGATTTGATACTGGATGAGCTGGTGATTGAATTGGTTTGGGAGATGGTTGATTAGAAGGAAACTGAAGCCACTGAGGTTGATTTAGTGTAGGCATTGAATGTCGGGTAAATGGATTTGATTGAGTGGATTGCTGGAATTGCTGATATGGGAATGATTGTTGAGGATAAGGCTATTGATATGATTGATAAGATTGATATTGTTGAGGGTAAAATTGTTGAGGAGGTTGGGCTCCATAAGGATATCCTCGCCAACTTTGTGAAGGTTGGTTTTGGTTTTGCTGAGGAGGCCAAGCCTGCCATGGCATAGGAGTATTCCATGAATTCTGATATTGAAAATTTTGAGCAATTTGTTGAGGAAACTGTTGAGATGTACCTGCAAAACGTTGTTGCCAAGTTCTTCTTGGTGCCATATAATAAAATCCTTGAGTTTCTTCTATTTGACTTTCTTGCAACTCTTTTAATGTTGGAAAATCGTCTGTAACATGATTTTATATACATAGTCCACAAAAATGTATATTATCCAAAGGACATTCTCGTAAAAGATGCTTCTTCCTACACTTAGGACAAAAGATTGACATTGTTTGTTCTTCTTCTTTGCTTTTAATACATAAACTTGTGTTCTTAAGGTACTCAAAAGATCTGTTTTAAAGTTTTCTAATAAACTCCCTATTTCTGCGCTTGTCACTCCTCCTGCTACAGATTTAGAAGCTCCAGAAGTTACATCTCTTTTTCCTATTTTGGATCTACCTCTAGAGTATTTTTGACATAGTTTAGCTATTTCATCAAATTATATGTATGAAATATATTCTTTACCCATCACATTGATAATATCAAGATACTCATCTCTTATTCCTTTAAGAAAAATTGTTCAAATGGTATCAGGATTTAGAGAATGTTGTTTGGATTTTCGCAGGTTATAAAGGAATCATTTCAAATATTCTTCCAAACTCTCATCTTCTTGTTGAGACATTTTAAAAATATCTTCTTTTGAATCTCTAGGCATGTAATAGGCCTGATATTTCTTAAGAAAAAATTTCTTCATTTCTTCCCAAGAAGTAATATAGTGTTCTTGTAATCCCATAAACCATTTTAACGCAACTGCTTTAAGAGTAGCAGGAAAAAGACGAAGCTTATGTGTATCATCGGTGTAACCATAAGTTATACATAAGATATCAAATTCGAACATGAACGAATCAGGATCTTCGTAAGACATTTCATATAAATTTGGTAAAACTGAAGGTGGAATATTCTTCATTTTTACTTCTTCTCCTAGAATTTCTCTAGTATCTATAATTGGAAACCCAAAAGTAGCTTCTTCATCATTTTCTTCATCTTGTCTTCTCCTATGACCATATTCTCTTTTGAGATATTCTTCTCTTTTCCTTTCTGCTTCTCTTCTTGCCTCTTCTTCTTTTCCATTCTTTTTGTTGTTTTTCATATTGCAACCTTTGTTCTGGAGTGAGGATGGTAGATCTTTGCCCTTCTTCTGCCATATCTTTTTCATTCGTTCAAATGTTTCAGTAGCAATTTGAGATTCAACTTGTTCTATGTGTTCAAAGATAGGTTGATCTATTTGTTCAAGAATAGGTTGATCAATTGGTTTTCTTGTTTCTCTTTGTTTTCCTATGGAAGGTATTTTTGTTTGTTTTTGTCTTCTTTTCACTTCATAAGCTAACAATTTTTTTCTTTCAACAAGATTTAGCCTTTGTCCTGAACGTTGTTTTTCCTCTAACTCTTCCAAAGTTGGTTTTCAGAAATTGGTATAGTTAATTCAAATGGAGGCAAATCTGTTTCTACCAATGGTTTAGTAGTTGGGAGGTCTTGTTTTATGTATCTACCCTTTTCATCTCTATATCTAGGCATAAATGACAATAACGAAAAATCATGTCTATGTTGTTGTTGTTTTTTTTTTTTTTCCAAATGATCTTCCTAATTAGTTATATCCAAAATATGCTTCCCCAGTAATGACGCCAAAAATGTTAGCTCAATTTATTGTGTAAATTAAGACATGTATTTTACTATCAATCCAAGTTGGTAATCTTAGAAGCAAACCACAATTTATCGATTTTTGGATAAGAACTAATATTGAAAGTAGTTATGAGAACAAAAGTGCATATCAAAAATATAAATCATTCTACATAACTAAGAAAAAACATTTAAGTATATTTTATAAAAGCATGCATTATTAGTCAATGAAATTAGACTATTTTAGAAAAACAAGGAAGAGACTATTTTTCAAAGAGACCTGGTTTTCCTCCCTCAATATTTTTATAATGACATTGCCAATATCTAAGTAAGCATAAGAGAATGTAATAAAAGCATATGAATTTAATCTAAGAAATCTCTTGAAAGAAGTGAATCTTGTCCAATCTTAGTCCTGGCTCACGAAGAAGAGGCTATTTTCTAAGAGACCTGCTTTTCCTTCCACATTCAAGCTAATCACTAAAAGGAAGAAATCTTCACTTAACACATGCCATAAAATGAATTCATATTAAAGATATTTACAAATATTTACAGCAAATGAATATAAACAACATGGAGAATTAAACTAGCATATGCACAAATATGAACATCATACAATAAAGTGTACTTAGCTTGGTATGGGGCCCTCCAACCTTGTTGGTACACAGCTAAAAATCTAAGCTATAACAACTCATTCACTCCAAAAAACACAAATAAATGATGAAACAAAATCTCTATCTTCAATTATCTCAAAATAATAATCTTCGAGTTTTTCTACATGTTCTAACTATGAATGCCTCTCTTTAAATAGGAAAAATAATAACCATATGAGCTAAAATGTATGAAACAACCATCTTTAATTTTATCCCACTTTATCATGTTGAAGCCATCCATTAGTTACAAGAAATTTGGAAGAATTCCAAAAAATCCTAAAACTGCCCATTTCTTTTAGTGGGGAATTTTGGGTAACAGATCAAGTTTGACCAACATTGACCGGGCCTATATTTGCACATTTTGACAGAACCAATAGCTATTCATCCATCCATGGTTCCTAAGATTTTCAAATGTGTATTCATCTCGCACCCAGGTGTCCTGCACATATCACTTTAATGGGGCTATTACTGGATTTTTTAACGCAATCTAAAATTAATTTTAAAACCAATTTTTACAAAAAATTCTAAAAATTGAAAAAATTAATCTAATTACCTGAATATGAAAAATAAGGGTAAAATGAAGCATATTTGAGTGGAATAGGTGGAATATGATGGTAATTAAGTGGGTTTATGATAAACAAAAATGACCAAAATTGAGGGCCAACAATAGTTATATGGGAGGTCCATTACTTTTTCACCTCTAACCTAACGTGAAATTTATCATTGTGAAATTTTTATTGTACCAAGTTATCTAGAAAAAAAAACATGAGATAACCACGTCAATGCTACATAGACTTGAACTCACAAACTTTGGAAATCCAATGGATAAGGGGAGGCTAAATAAACGACATAAATATATGCATAACCTAAATACATGTGTATATTCAAGATAAATATCAATGACTTTACTTGACCAACAAGGAAACACACACTATCTTTACCTAAAGCCCAAGTAAACCAAGTTGACCAACATTGCATTGTAGCTACTGCAACAACCCCTCCAAAATTTCTGACCCTTCAAAATTTCGGAGCCCCTATACCATTTCCGTAGTTGTCGCTAGTTCTCGAAATCTGTTCAAAAGCCTTGAACCCTCTTCATCCCGTGAACCTAACTCTCGAAATTCTTCAAAAGCTTGAAGTTTTGTCTTAGTCGTGGATTGCATCAACACAACCCTCCTAAGCCGAAAAAACAAGACCCTGCAACCTCACCAATTTCATGATCGAGTCAAGTCGCTAAGTCGTAGTGGAAACTTGCAACTTATTTTTCCCTCATGCAACCTTTGTGACTGTGTGAACTCTTTTAAGTTGCAAGGTCGCAAGGTCACAAGGTCCATATCACATGCATTGTGCAACTGATGTGAATTTGTGACCCAAAAGGTCACTAGGTCAAGAGGTCACAAAGGTCTCAATTTAAAACAAATGTGACCTATGCAACCCATCGACTTAGTGACTCCTTTAGGTCGCAAGGCTTGAAAAAGCTTGAAATCACACAAGTGAGACCCCTGCGGCCTCCAAACGTGCCACCAAAATTATAAATATTGGCCTCGACCGATCATTTGAACAACTCGCTCTGGTCGCATGAAGAAAAGAGAAGCTCAATGACTAGAAAATGCACGTGAGCCTACCAGGTAGGTGACTCTTCCCTTACCCTGGTAATCATTTCTTTCCACCCTTTTTCTCTCTCTTCCACCCTGACCCTGCACATTCCAGCCCAGGGGGGTTTGTATCCATGTTTCGGGCTCAATTTAACCAGAAACCCCTGCCAAGTCCATTTTATTCTTCATGAGCCCCTCTAAGCATATTTTGTGGCCATTCCCATCCCAAGTTGGCCTGCATTCCCCAAGGACCACACCATCTACTCCTGAGAGGCCCCAAGAACCCATCATGAGCCTCATTTACCTCTTCAAAATAACCCAAGGAAACAGGTCGCACAAACAAGAGCCGTAATAGGCTGATGTGCATGACGTCGTGACCCCTGTGACCCATTACTTTTTGCGACTTCATAACCTATGTGACCTACGATCTAGCTTTGTTTATTGACCTATTAGTTGCCAATTCATGTGCCCATACTTGCGACCTCTGCGATCCATTGACCCCTGCAACCTTGTGACCTACCAAGGAAATCTCTTCCCAGGATCTGGAAAATATAATTTGTGTTTGTTGCTAAAGTTTATTATTCATGTCATGTCTCTCATCATGGGATTGTTTGTTTGACATACCTCGTGATGTTGATCTCGAGTGCATCTCGATCTCCTCCTTCGACAAAGAGATGGCACCCCCAATAGAAAAATCTACCCGTAGGAGTTTCAAAAGTAGCGCACAAGAGATTCAACAAGACCCGCTATCCCCCATCTATGGGGATACCGCATGCAATATCAACAAAAGCACCAAGCTATCATGGTTCGACATCTTCAACGAATTTTCTAAATAGGATATCCCAGAAGACTAGGAAGATTTTCCAGTATAAATAAATGTTAAAAGGTCAAAGTTCCACAAGGTGGCCTCTCACCCTCGAGTCTTTCCATGCGTCGAGACCCTTGAGTGAATCATACGAAACACAGACATAGATCAATGGATGGTAAGGGATCACTCAAGTGCACCGTGGACATATATCTCCTCTACAGACATCGCTGCATATTACAGGTTGCTCTAGAAAGAGGAGGCATTTAACGTCTGATGCCTTGTAAACTTTGTTATTCTGACCAAGGACATTCTGAGGGAATGGTGGAAAGACCCATCTAAGTTGCGGGTCAAAACGATCAAATCTATAGAACAGATGAGCTAAATAAGGTTTATCAATTGATCACTGCTATGATGAACTGACTATATGACAAGGGTGACATTGATGTCTTCCACGGGACATGGGTCCCTATTATGTACGTTGGTGCCACTAGGGGTACGGTTTTCAACTGGGCTAACATTCTAGATTCAACGTTAAGAAAAAATATAGGTGCAACGAAACACCCTGAGCCAGACCAGTCGTCGGAGTTCTACATAGCCTCATATCTCCTCGATGCAATCTATGCGAGGTTCCAATTTGACCACTATGGCTACAACTAGAACACAACTACAATGGAGCCAATGCACCAGCATTAGAAGATCTTATGGAACCCTAGGTATAAAGGTATGCTCGATGTCATCACAAAATCATTTATTTCCCCAATATATCAACATCTTTTCGTAGAGGAACCCCTTGCATGTTAAAGATGGCCATGGAAACCATCATCAAAGTGGCACATTGGTTCCCGATCTAAGAGGGAACATTCATTAGAGTTTTTGTCTCTTACAAGAACCCACACACACTCCCTCGATTCGCCACAGACAAAGTACTCATGCATGAAGTGTGCTATCATATGACCCAGGGATTTTCAAAGACATTGAGCAAGGGGAAGAAGAAGCTTTGGCCCACATTCCCTCTAGTTATTGGGGCCTACAGAATAGAAAAATTCAAGGAGGTGGAAGTAGATGCATAACAACTAAAGGGATGCCATTTTTTGACTTTGAACCACCACACATATGATCGAGAGAGGGTAGTGGCGACTCACTGCAAAAGGGCCAATTTCAACTAGTCATACCGACATTCTAAGCATGATCAAGAAGATGGGATTAGAAACTGGTACAATACCTCCAGGGAAATTAGCCCTAATGAGAAGAAAGAAAGATATTACGAGCAACCCAAACATTCCCAAGAGAAAGTGAGCCTTCAATAAAGGTCAACCTCTCTAAAGAGGAAGATAGACAAGTAGAAGGCAACTGGGAAACTCAAGAAACACAAGAAGAAAGAGGTAGAAGATTCCCTAAGTGACCAAGAGGCAGGCGGGGATGGAAAAACATTAGAGTAAAGGAATGTGGCCCTAGAAAGAAAAAATAAAGAGATCAAGAGGAAAAGAGAATAAGACCTCAAACGGTCCCAAGATTTAGGTGGCCAACACTCCAAGGACTAGTTGGAGAAAATAAAGCGGCTAGAAGAAGAAGAGAAGATGAAGTAGCTAGATGAAAATCGATTAAAGGAAGAAGAAGAGTGAAAGGCCAAAGAAGAAGAAGAGAGGAAGAGACTGGAGCAGTAACAAAAAGAACAAGAAGAAATATGTAGGCAGGCTGAGGATATTAGGAGAAATAAATTGAAGGAAGAGAAAGAAAAGAAGTTGTTGCACTAAAAATTGTCATCTTGACATTCTGCTATCTGTGTGAGTTCATTACCACTCATACTTTCCTCCTTTGCAAGTCTAAAACATCAGCTCCTCATATCAAGCCTTGAAAATAAGAGAAAAGACCTCAAAGGTCTTTAAAACTCTAGTTCTGCACTTTCTCTTTGTATTACCTGCGGTCCCACACCTAATGGTCATGTCTCCTGCGCACCTGACCGCTCTATCTCTATGTTAAAGGTGCCGACCCGTGTAAAAGTTAAAAGGTAGGAGTATACTTTGAAAAAACTCACTTTCAATCATTTCTAGAAGCTTCTAGAAGGAATCTTGAGGTGGCAAGTTCACTCTTTTAAGGCTCATGTATCCCATACCTTAAGGAGCTAACCCCTTGATGTGAGGAGCTTATCCCTTTGAAGGAGGATTCTATCCCTTCATAGGTGGACCTGTAACCTCCTCCTCTGCACTATAAAAAGAAGCATTGGGCTAGTTACTTGGGAGGTTAGAAGCTGAATATTTTTGAGGTGAAATGTTGTTGGAATTAGTCTTCTTTAGTTGAGTTTTTATAAGGAAAGTTTACATACCTCTAAGATCTCATTTGGAAGAGTGCAAGGCTTGTCAAAGTAAAGGAAATTCCTGTTTCGGACCCCAAGAAGAGCTTTTTCAACATCAAGGTTGAAAAGGTTGTAAGGTTCTTCTACTTCAAAGTTAATACAAATAAATTTGTTTTTCTCAATAAGCTGTTGATTCATGATTCCTTGATCACCATAATAGACATGATTTATGATATTTGCCATGCAGGTGCTATTTAATGTTTGCTTGTTTGTGATTGCAGGTCCTCAAAGGTAACTCTTTCTAATGATTGGAGGGTAACTCTTTCGAACGATTGAAGGATGACTACTACGAACAAGCATTGGATCTAAGGTAGGATCTTAACACCTTTGTAGTATTTACTTATAAATCGCATATGTCTAGAGAAAGATAGATTTGTTTGTCCGTTTGTTGCTAGACTATCATCTGATACAAGGGAGATCGGCCTTGTCTGCAAGATCAATTTATCCGGCCAAAAAATTGGCGACTCCACTGGGGATGATATTTGATTGTTATTTTTCCTTTGTTTTGACTTGAGAAAATTGTTTTGTTTTCTGGTTTTTGATTGATGTATACTCGCTTGGGTATTTTTTAAAATTTGGAAGTATTTTTTGTTTTTTTTTAAGTTTTCGGGGGACCGCACTTTCTCTTTACAGGCAATGCAGGCATCTCCGCACTTTTCCTTTAGTAAACAGACCAGAACCGCAACTGTTACTTCTGGAGCCTGCAGACCCTATTAAAATTTTTTGAAAAACCTAAAATATCTACTTCCAATTAAGTTTAGGTTTTATTTAGTATTTTTAGTGTCTACCCAGATCTGTATTTTTCCTGTCAAAAATCTCTTGTGAGTGAGTTTCGATAGTATTTTTGTTTTAGATGATTTTCTAGAAGTTTTGCATGCTTGGAGTGGTTTTCACTTGGTCTTTGTAGTGACTCAAAGATCATAATCTTGAGAAACCTTAGATCACCCTGGTGTCTTTTCTTCTGCTTGATGAGTCTGACATGGTTGTGAAATATATCTTTTGTGAGAAATAGATTTAGTTTTCTCCTTACAAATCTTTGAAAAAACTTTGTTATAAGTTCTGAATTTCATTTTTACAAAAGAAAACATATCTAGATGTTTTATTGATTTGTTATTCTGAACAAATGAATCCTTAGTTTAATAAACAACTAAGTAAAATGTCCTCAAAAATAATTGAAGCTTTTATTCAATTAGATTTTCAAAGTTTTTAGATCTCAAAATTAGTTTTCGTACTTTTGAGTGTTTTTCTAGAACTTGTAGATCTCTTTTGAAGCAAATTGTTTTTTGTAGTTTCGAGTCTTGAAGGGAAAGGGATTTATTGTGAGCATTAATTATTAGTATCGTTTTGAGTTCTTATTGGGAAAAAATATATTTTTCTTTCCATTTCCATGTTGAAAGAAAGAATTGTTTCTTAAAGAATTGCATTCTCGAACTCTTTCTTTTAGCTAGAATTTCAGTGAAAGAAAAACGAATTGCTTATCATTTTAGGTGCATTTTTTAGTGTGTTTGGAGTCGAGTCTTCACACCATCAAAGTTTCATTTCCATACCTATCGAATTAAAGAACAACCCATAAAAGCCACGCTTAATTAAAATTGATCTAGTAATCTTTTCTATTTCTAGGGCTCTTATCACCAGTATAGCTTAGGCTAGTATCTTGGAGTAGGGAGTAATTAACTCTCCAAGATAGTTTAAAAAAACAAGTAGATACATATTGCGGTAGGAAATAAATCCAATTGTAATTGATACATTTTGGGAAGCTTCTCTTAAAGGATTCAATCACAAGATCATGTTCGAACCTTTGAGACAATCAATTCTGTTTCATTGGGAATGATAGAAGATTTGCGCGTATTATAAATGGTAAACCTCAGATTAACCATTGTCGAGGAGCCTGGGGTCACTTGTTGGTAAACCTCGGACTGACCATGTTGAGGAGCCTTCAAGGGGATTGAGCTTTGATACTCTTCCCTTGCGTGTGGAATCGGATCATAGACTATTCCCCCAGTTGTATTTTTTTCTGTTGGTAACCTTAGTGTCCATAAACTTAAGATTATTTCCTAAAGTGACGGTGAAGGAAAGATCTCACTGTACCTGGAGCAGACGTTGACTAGACTCACTTGGACCCTCTGGGGGGTTCTCTTCACTCGAGATGGTTTTGTGAAGAGACTTGTGCTAGTCTGTTTCATTAAGCAGGTTGTCGAGGTAATCGTTCCAACCACTCTTTCTGTATTAAACTTAAACTAAGTTGGATTTCATCACCAACTAGTGTTTTTTAGTATGAGAAGTTACTGTTTGTGCATGGTTTGAACTCTTAGATCTTTTAGGTGTGTGATTCAGTTGTTTGTTTCTTTACAGACTTTAGGTGTTTTTATTGAAATTTTCTTTGTTTGTGTGTGATTATTTAATATTTAATCGTGGTCGAATTACTGAGACAATCTCGTAGACTTCAGGGGAAACCTCCTGAGTATACACCAAGCTAGCTTGAAGGGCTATGAGCTCTTGTATCACCTATTGAGAGTAGAGTTGGATCACCAGAAGCCAAAGAATCATCTTTAATTGTTCATCCTGATTATCAAATACAAACAACATAGTATATTCAAGAGCCAATTTCATTTTCCAAAGTTACTGGTAGTGTTTCTCCTTCCATTTAATTAGCTGAAGAACCTGGAATTTCTGAGCCTGACACTAAACCTGCTATTACTCCAACTTCAAGATTTGCTTCTCCAACTTCTAGTGATCTTGGTTCACCTAGGGTAATAAATATTATTACTCAAAATATTCCTTCTGCCCTCATTTCTATTGAAGAATTTTTTAGTCCAGACGAAGACGTAATTCTTCCTGAAAACCAATAGATTTTAAATCTAAGGGAGCGTGAATCAATATTCTACAGTCCTTTTAGGAGTGACGCTTGGTATTTATTATTGACAAATTTTTTAGAAAACCCGGGTCTTAGTTTTTCACCACCTCGAATTCCTTTTCATCCTACACCAAGAGGTTATTATCCTTCATCGATCGTGTCAAGACAATCATCTATGTTTTCCCAATCACCGGAAACATTTTAATTCGGCGATCCTTCTGTTCCTTTGAGGTACCAGTCACTCTCTGGTGCTTTTTCAGGAGAAACTCCTCGACTGATTGAACAAGTATTATCATCTGGTAGTAATGGAACTCAAACGTTGAACGCAGAACAAATCCTTATGATGTCTAGTAGTAATCCAAATCCTCAACCTCAAGGTAGTCAGTTACCACCTGGGGGGCAACCCCAAGGTAGTCAGTTACTGCCTGAAGAGCAACCCCAAGGTAGTCAGTTACCACCTGGGGGGCAACCCCAAGGTAGTCAGTTACCGCCTAAAGGGCAACCCCAAGATAGTTAATTACCACCTGGGGAGTAACCTCAAGGTAGTCAGTTACCGCCTGGAGGTCTATCTCAAGGTTTCAACCTTCAGGACAGTACATACCCCAAGGTCAACCCCAGACTCAATACATACCTCAAGGTCAACCCTAGTTTCACTACGTGCCTTAGGGTTATCAACCTCGAGGTCAGTACCCAACTCAAGGTTTCCAACCACCTTCTAGTCAATCATTTTTATAAGGAGCTGGAAATGTACCACTTAATTATCATCCCTACGTTCAACCAGGTTATGGTCCTCTATATGCACAACCTTTTATGGGTCCATACTCCAGAATGAACATGGTGTGGGATCCATCTCAAACTCAATAGACTATGCCAACTAATGTGTAGTTACTTAATCAACCTGGATAGCCTTTGGTTTCTAGTTCCACCCAACAACCTATCCAACCTACTGTTCAAATCCCTGCATGTGGTATAGTTCAACAACTTGGGCCTAGCTCACCTCGTACTCTGCCTCAAACTACTACAACTACTGCAACTTCTGTTCAACCTACCACACATGTTTCTGGAGTATCTGTAGCTTCGATTTCTACTCCCCCTACATCAGTGGAAATTCCTCAAGTCTATGTGCCACAGTCAGGACCTACAGTTCAAACTTTGGTCCAGATGCCTGCAGGACAAGCTGGTACAAGTACGATTGCTACAATTGCCACAAGTCAACCACAATTCACATATCAACCGTACTAGGGACAATATCAATTCAGTCCTACTGTACAAAACCTAGTTTATCAGTATCAACCATATCCTCGCTATACTTATCAACAGCCTCAACAACCCCAGTTTGGTCTGGTTAATCTTGGTTTTCCAGGAGGTTATAACATTCATAATGAAAATCTGATTCCAGGTTATCCTGGATATCTCCCTCCTGAAACTAGTCTCATTACTCAAGGTTTTCGCGACCCTAACCGTTAGTTACCATTTATTGCAACTTTGGATTTACCTGATTTGTCGTGCCTTACGAATAATCCGATTTACTATCTTCCATATTGGCCGCCAATGCCTAGTAAGTTGCATAGTGATATCCTAAAATTCGAGGGTAAGTCAGGAGAGGATCCGTCAAATCACGCTATGACTTATCACCTTTGGTGTGCATCTAATTCAATCATTGATGATTCAATTCGATTGTGTCTTTTTCAACAAACTCTCATTGGTCTTGCCGCCAAATGGTACATTGAGTTACCACGAGCCTCTTTTAATAATTTCAATTAGTTAGCCACTGCTTTCTTAACTCATTTTCAGTTGCCTGTCATATACAACAATGGAACTGAATTGTTAACTTCACTGAAACAATCCACGTCCACATATATTTCTGATCATATTCATGAATGACGACGTAGAAGGCATTTAGTGAAAGTTTTCATTCCAGATCAAATTTTAGCGGAATGGTTCATTAAATCATTGTTAGCCAAAATCACTAAAGATGTATCTAAGGGAGGAGTTGTTACTGAAGAGCAAGTCATTGCTCAGGCTCAGTACCTTGACCTCGTTTATACGCAGTCAGGTACTTTACATGAAAAAATCCCTAATCTTCCAAAACACGGTCAAATAACTGTAGCTCCTTCAGGGTCGCATGCCCTGACAATATGATTGGTTCAATTAGTATTAAAAGCAAGAAGAAATTTTCAAAGAATTCCTCTCCTATAATAACTTTACTTGATTCCCTGACAGGAGATTCTTCCTCTGAAATTTCTGCCGACATTCATGTCATAGAATCATCTATGACCAAATCAGAATCCGGTAGTAAAAAGAAGGTTTCAGGCCAGGAGTAACTCCAGTTTGGCAGAAAACTTATTGATAAATTATTCCATAGGTAACCCATTATTATATACAATAGGGAGTGATTGTTCAGTTCATCTCCCGATGACTGTTCACCTTCCCAATTAATTTTATTTACATAAAATTCCCAATCATGAAGATTAGGTGTCAACATTCCCCCCCTTAATCTGGAGGGATGTTGGTGAGTCCAAGCATCATTCTGAATCGTTCAAGCTTTTCCTTTCCAAGTGCTTTGGTGAAGATGT
>APFE031417197.1:30926-43735 GCA_000404065.3 Pinus taeda | reverse complement strand
TATAACTGGACCATTCTATAAACACAGTCAATAAAACAGTGTTAACATTCCACAGTGTACGGTATTTCAACAAGCTCATGGCAGTGCATATTCCATATATACACCCCTTCAATGCATTCAACGGAGCCCCTTTAACATACCAAAGTATTCAATAAAATTGTTGATACCACTGAACAGATCATTACCAGAACTTGGACGGGCACATTCCATTAAACAGCGTTACCAAAAACGTTATGGACAACGTTAATACGCATATACCATTCAATGTTTAAAGCAATACAGTTATGTATTTAAACTTTATGGACAGTGCATTTAAACTATTCAAAGTTTAAAACAATACAGGTATACATTCAAATGTTATATACTACTTGGACATCCCAAACTGCTTAGTCTCCTCTGTATCTTTCTAGTATAATATTCCAAAAAATGCTGATGCTAAGCGTACTTGCTCCGTCCTCCCTCGAAATCCCAAACTGCTTTCATCTCCCACACAGAGATTGTCCAAGGATTCTTGATTTAAAGAAGCCACTTCAGTTTGCACAGTTTGCAAATAGAAGAAAATATATCCAGAAGAGTACTCAAATTCGCACATCAGTCAATAATATTTGCAGAGCGAAAATGCAGCAACAAGCCGAATCCACCCGCATGGAAGGGACATTCGGAGCCAAAGATGTTCTAGAGATCATGATTGTGTCTGATTTGCATTTAATAATGGTGGACCACGATGACCCATCACACGGTTTTCCTTTACAGGTTTCAAGGATGGCTTTGGCAGCGATGGCGCTGGGCTTGGGCCTACGTTGTGCAATGCCAATGCCACAGCGTGAGAATGGCAACATAATAAGTCTTCTGTCCAATACAGCTGGGTGGCAGAAGGCAGTGGTCGGGGTGAAAGAATGGTGATGAATCCTTCCTTTGAATATGCAAATATAATGTGGTTCAAGGGCAAGCATTACAACACCCAGGTCTTTGTGGGGGAGGACGAGCCGGTTGATGCAGAAGGACGGTGGTCATTTCTGAGTGCAAGCACCGGAGGTATTTCGAGTCCCCTCAGGATATTTCAAAAAGAAAAACCGAGGCCAGCCGTGCAACGAAGCTCAGGAACAAGCGAATGATAAAGGCTAAAGCCTTCATAAAAGAAAACGAAAAGAAGGAGGCCGCTGTAAACGCTGAAGAGTAGCGCGTTATGGACAGAGGTGTCAGGGGTCAGAGAATATGAAACGGTTTGGAGTCTGAGCGTATGCAAAAATCATAAATAGAATATGTCAGGGCAGCACAGGTGTGGCAAAGAGCAATGGAGCAGATCAGGAGTTACAAAGACATAAAGGGTAAACAAGGAGCTGGCTCTGATACCATGTCAGGCCAGGAGTAACTCCAGTTTGGCAGAAAACTGATTGATAAATTATTCCATAGGTAACCCATTATTATATACAATAGGGAGTGATTGTTCAATTCATCTCCCGATGACTGTTCACCTTCCCAATTAATTTTATTTACATAAAATTCCCAATCATGAAGATTAGGTGTCAACAGAAGGGGAAGAAGAAAAACAAACAAAATTCAAAAGATAAAATAAATAAAATTGAATCTACTGACGAAAAACGTAAACCTCGCTATCCTTGTTTCATTTGTGACGAGGATCATTTTACCAAAGAATGCCCACATTGAGTAGAGGTTTTGAAATTTGTTAAAGGTTCTCAAACTCCTGCTGTCTTGAAGCATCCTTTTCCCACTCAAGATAGTAAGATGATTGGTTCTTCCTCGAATGCCTCAGAAGAACCCTTTATGATGATGTCTCATGTCATGGTTTCGATTCAATCGCAAGATTATGGTAGTAAAAATCCTGTTGGTGGTAAAGAAGCAAAATCTTCTAATTCAAACACATCAACTACACCTCCTCCTGGTTCTGATCCACTACAAATCGAGAAACCCAACCCTGACTTAGTAATCAAACCGCCTGCTAAAGGTGTATTTTGGAAATCAGCTTTCAATCCACATGCAAGAGCTGCTCAGAATTACAACATTGTTGAAGACTTAGCTATTTCCCCTTCAGTAATGTCGGCTTTGGAAGTGCTGCAATCATGCCCAACATAGCATAAATTACTATTGTCTGCTATAAGAGTTGTCGACATTCAGGATTTGAACCTAATAATATTCGATTTAGATAATAGTACACCCTGCCTACCTCATCAAATGGCTTTCCAGATTCCAGTTTTAGTAAAAAACAGACCTTGCTTACGGACTGTGATTGATGAAGGGGCTTCTACATGTATTATGTCGATCCAGTGTTGGAAATTGCTTGGTTCTCCCACACTCAATCAGTCTCTGACAATTATAAAGGATTTTGATGGCTGAGGGTTCCATCCTTTTGGTATTTTGCAGGATTTACCTATAGGGGTCGAAGGCAAAACTATAAATCTAGATGTGGAAGTGGTTGATGCCCCTCTAGATTACAACCTTCTCCTGGGTTGCAGTTGGTCTTACGTTATGACTGCTATTGTTTCATCATTTTTTCAGCTTATCAAGTTTCCTCATAATGGAAAGATTGTTACGATAGACCAGCTGATTTATTTCTCATTTGACCCAGCCTCTACAGATAGTATTCAGCACATCGGTAAAACAACCATCCCTTACAAGGATGTTGGTGTAGGTTTGATTAAAGATTTTGGTTTACTGGGAACTTTTTCCTTCCCTCCTCCTAACGTATCACCTTCTATTGCAACTATTCATATGATTTCATCGAATACTGTTACTTTTTATGATCCTTGGATCGCACCTTCCAATTCTGAGGTGGATTCATTTGGTGGCACGATGCCTCTTAGTCCCTTTGAAATTGCATATTAGGTTGTACAGTCGTTTTCTTATTCCTGTTCAACCACTCCTCTTCACCCTATAATTGCTATCAGTCCTTTCGCAAAGTGGGGTATTGACTTTATTACATGTAAGCCTCACTCGGATGGGGGGCATGTGTATATTATCCTAGCGGTAGATTATTTTACTAAGTGGGCCGAGGCGATGCCTACATTTTTGGCAGACAACAAGATTACTGCAACTTTCGTATTCAATCATATAATTGCTAGATTCGGTGTTCCTCAAGTTATTATTACTGATCATGGAAGTCATTTTCGAAATATCATGATGACTGAACTGACAGATCAACTTGGCCTGCGCCACGATAGTTCTACTCAGTATTACCCGCAGGCTAATGGTCTGGTTGAAGCTATCAATAAAGTTTTAGTCACTATGATCAAACAAATCATTGGTATTCATAAGTCGAATTGGCATACCATGCTATTTTATCTGAAGAGATATTATGCTTAAATTTTGTGTGGAGATTTTTTGTTAGATTAGTTTCTTTACAGCTGGTTTGTTTTAGATTAGAAAAGCGTGCCTAGTTTAGAGAGTGCTCTTATCATTATTCCTGCTTATCTCAATTTTACTCTTGATATTGCAGATGTCGATGTCTCTTCAAAAATACATTGGTTTTGTTGATGGTGCTTGTCGTAGTACACGGAATATTTCTTCTACAACTTGGGTTATCTATTCACCCTCTGATGAGTTAGTGTCTATGCATGGGGTAAGCCTCGGTCAAACAACAAACAACATTGCAGAGTATAGTGTTGTGATTGAGTTATTATCTGAATCTATCTCATTTGGGATTCAAAGTTTGATTGTTAGGTTGGATTCTAAACTCGTTGTATTACAGCTTAATAGGGTTTATGCCATTAGAAATCTAGTGTTATTAAGGTTATTTTTGAGAGTTCATCTCTTAGAACATGAATTTGATTACATTGAATATCAGCATATTCCAAGACATTTAAATACATTAGCAGATGCAGTTGCTTCTAATATGATAAATAGACATTTGCAATAATCAAAACAGTAAATTTAATAGCATTCGAGAACATTTTACACAAGATAGCTGGTAATAATGATATATCATAGTATAGAAGTGTGTTTCAAAATATACATCGTCTTCGATCATAGGTTGAAAAACACCTTATGATCAGCAAAAATGATAATACAAAAAGACAAAAATGTCGCGAGTCTACAAAATTGATCATCCTATCCCTGGTGATGATCACGATACGAAACCACTGCTCGAGCCACCCTACATAGGAACCTCCTAAAAGGTCCTGGGACCCCAATCACATATCTCTGTAACCTAAGTGGAATATCATCTATATCAGCCTCTGGAATATCTAGTGTCAAGCGCTCGAGATGATGCTCCAAGTCGATCAAGATCCCTATTAATTGGTCCTTTGGGGCTGGTACTGCTACAGTTGGGTGTCTCCTCTCATAATGCTGGAGAGCAGCTGGTCGTCGTAGACCCACATTTGCATTTAAACTTTTGGTTGTCATTTTTGGACGATTAAAAAAAAAAATTAAACTTAGAAGGTGTTGAAAATGGTTTTTACCTGAATCATCCCATTGCTCTCTTGGTGGAAGAGTCATCTCTAGATCGCTACGATAATCCATCTCGGCGTATGGAAAGTCCTGAATCACAAAAAGATGGTTGTTCAACCAATGAAAATATTCAGGCAGAAATCGAACAACCTCTGTGCCCTCCTCAGGGTGACGGGACATCAAAGAAACCCGGCGAACCATTCTAGGCTCTCAAGGAAGACCAGCATCAACAAGAATATGTTGCGGGGCTAACATGGGGATATTTTCTAGAGCAAAGCTAACTATGATAAATCCGTATCCAAAGTTTTTCAGCTGTCCATTCTTTGCTCTGGTTAGTTGGCCTTTCACATTTGCCAACACAGCCTCACACCAGTTGAATATTGTGCCTTGTAAACAGTCTACAACCATCTACATCTGGGATCTAGTAGCCACATGCAATGTTGCACTCCTGCATAGTCTGGTAACAGTGAATGCAATAACTTTAAGCTCAGTACGGCTGATAGTTTTAATATCAATCCGTTTATCCTTGGGGTCTACTCGATCATCGCAAAACTCCAATCAGAGACTAAGAACAGACTGACCACCTGGCCTAGTCCCGAGAAGAGATAATTGTTCACCCCTCTTGGACAAACCAGTCAAAATGTATATGTCCTCCAGCGCGATTTCGAGCCGGTGGCCACCAATCACGAAGCACTGGTCTTATGTGTTCCATCTGTCTACCAGCCATGTTAGGAGGTCTACTTGGGTCCTCATGCCTAGTATGACCCAGAACTTAAGCAGTCTGCATGCTCTCAATGCCTGCAATGTGGGCATATGATTTATTGCGGCAAAATCTACATCCTCGTGCTCGCGTTCTCGGCAAATAAGTATTTTGAATGTCCTATAATGCATAAAAAGACATATTAGAACAAGTTAGTTCGAAAAATTTTGGGCTAAAATGGAGAAATTTAAGCTTTTAAAATTCATTTCGCGGGGTCTGCACCCGATGCTTACAAATAGTGCGTAGGTCTGCATGAGTTGTGAGCAATAGGTGCGGACCCATGACTTTTTTCTTTATAGAAAAAAGTTGGGGTCCACAGGGGCCGTGTGTTGCACCTACGGACCCCCGCGAGCGACTGTCTAAACCTATTATTCCTTCAAAAATGAAATTTAAAGCCTAAAAACGAAATGTAAATGGATGAAATGCAAGTTAAGGAGGATGTGGGTTACCTAGAGCTGATGGTTTTCGATTTCGACGGACGAATTTTCCAGAATCTTCACAGGAACTTTTTTACCCAAAAGCTCTCACTTCTCACTCTGAACTCAAATGGTAAAAATGAAGTTAGAAAAGCCCTTTTTATAAGTTTTTCGAATAAATGAATTTTTAATTTATTTATTTTTCACTTTAAAAAGGTAAATTTTTGAAAACATTTTTATTTATCTTAAACAGGTATGAGTAATGTTTTGAGTTTTTGTGTAGAATATTGGATTTTTCAGGAAAATTGATCATTTTTCAACAAAAAGCATACTTTTATCACTTTTTCGGACTCTTTCAAAAATTTACGAAAAAGCAAAACATTGGAGTCCTCTTTAAGCCCTTTTCAGACTCTCGAAAATTGAAAAGATTGCCGAGCACTTGATTGTTCGAACTTGTTAAAATAAATGAATAATCGTCCTTTCAGTATAAGTTTACCCCTTTTACGGACTGAAATGGACTATTTACGAAAAAGGTATACGTTGACTAATTACGGTCAATAGAGTCCTATTTAAACTCTTTTCAAACTTGTTAAACATGAAAAGATTGTCGAGCGCTTGTTCTTTCCAGCTTGTTAAAGTATTGGAAATGTCATCCCTCATGTATTATTTTATCTTTTTTCATACCCGAGGGATTATTTTACGAAAAAGTACCCCCATGGAGTTTTCTTAAGTTTTTCTTCTGACTCCCTAAAATTGAAAAACAAAGAGTTTTTCCTATACTGGACTCATTAAAATTTAACAGTAAAGGACCTGTTCAATTTTAAATAGGAACGAACCACTCCTTCTTAGGGTTCGAATTTTAAACTAAGTTGGACTCATCCAAAGGATGAGCTTATAAACACGCAAATGTTATCCTCCTCAAGCTTGTCAAAAATAAAGAGGTACTTGCCAGAAATGGTGGGGGAAAAGAGAGAAAAATGAACCTATTTGTTACACTTTGTTTTTTAGAAAAGTCGTTAACCACTCTTGAACACGACACTTTTTGTTCACCTGGGTTGGGAAATCATTTGCCTAATAGTTAATCAAACCACATTGAAAGTCTTCAGCCAGTTTCTGGGTATTATCTTTAGGTCAATTGTCACCAAACCATCTGCAGTGTCGTTATGTGTTCAAGAGAATAGTTCAAACAAACCATTCATCTGCAACATATCTATCATCCATTTTGACCATCCCTGAGTCAGTCCTTGCCAATATATTTCTTCAAAACTTGATCTATGATTTCGTGTTGTGGGCTTGCCTACGATGGATCGCTTTCTATCGACTTCAGTTCATTATCTAGGAAGTTGATCTAGAAATCATCAGTACCTTGAAAACTGCATGCCCTAATGGCAATTTTCTCGCCTTTGACGATAGGTTGCATCATTGTCCTTCGATCGAATGATTCTATGACATGTTCGACTTCAACTCATTTATTCACAGTTCATGGATTGTACTAGGTACTTTGAGAGCCATTGACATTACTGGTGGTTTCTCTCACACTTGTTAATATTCCTCATCATTGACTGGTAATCAAGTGATTTCTACCATGTTTGACTTCGACAAATTCATTCACATGGATAGAATCGTAGTAGTTCGGGAAGCGGAAATCAAGACCCTAGATCTATTTTCTACCATCCAAGCTACGAGGAATTTTGTTATTCATTATACAGTGGACTATTCATAAACAGATGGTTGTGTCCATACTGTGTCTACACATGTCTATACTCTTGATGTATTATGAAATCATTCCTGTATCATAACAGTTTAGTCAGTTTTCTAGTCAGTTTTGATCTGAGTATGGGAATGCCTAAACAGAGAGCGGTTAACTCTGAACTTAACACACAAAACTCAGAACTTGCTTCATTTGATTGCTTAATAGGTTTTTATACACAGCAAGGAAGCTTCTGGAGTTCGGGGGGCAGTGGCTTCTCCAGGAAGCTATCCATTTCTCAATGCATCCGCCGAATCCTCCAGATCAGTCTAGTAGTTGCATTAATGGCGGGTGGTTGGAATTAATATCTTCCAACACCCCCCCTTAATTCCAACCATATGACAAATATACTATATCACAATATACAAGACACTATAAACATACTCTTAATTGTCATGCCTGTTGGTCTAAGTCTCAGCTAGGCTTACAAGATAATCTTGATTTTCTACAACACATAACTTACTTCTACAAAACTCAAATTTTGCCTTCCCAAGAGGCTTAGTGAATATGTCAGCTACATTCTCATTTGTATTATAGTACATTAGAGAAATTTCTTTTGATTGGACCTTTTCTCTTACAAAATGATATTGTGTGTCTATATGTTTTGACCTTGCATGACATACAGGATTGTTCCCCAGTTTGATGGTGCTTTGATTGTCACATCTAATCACTGTAGGTTCTTGTTGACCTTCACCAACATCTTCAAGTATTCTTCTGAGCCATATAGCTTCACAGGTGCCACTACATAATGCTTTATATTCTGCTTCAGTTGATGACAAGGAAATTGTTGCATGTTTCTTACTGCTCCATGATATAGCTTCCAATCCTATGTTGAAGACGTATCCAGTGGTGGATTTCCTGTCATCTCGATTTCTAGCCCAATTAGAATTAGAATGACCTGTCAATTCAACATTACAAGCATTAGTATATTCAATACCAAAATTTATAGTTCCCTTTAAGTATCGAAGGACCCTTTTTGTAGCTATCCAATGGCTTTCCTGAGGCTTAGCCATGAATTGACTAAGTATGCTTACTGCATAAGCAATGTCTAGTCTGGTGGTAGTGAGATAATTTAGACTTCCCACTAATTGTCAATACAATGTTCCATTCACCCCTTTTGTTCCATCATCACTTCTTAATTTGATATTTTGTTCCAATGGAGTACTTACTGCTTTACATCCATTCATATGAAATCTCTTTAGTACTTCATTTGTATATTTGCTTTGTGTGATTAAGGTTCTTCCATCATCTCTCCATACTTCAAGACCTAGACAATAGTGCATCTCACCAAGATCCTTCATCTCAAATTCCTGCGATAACTTCATTTTTATATCTGTACTTAATTTATCAGCACTCCCTATTATTATTAGATCATCAACATATATAGAAAGTAATACTATATCCCCATTTCTGTCTGTCTTGACATACAAATTAGGATCATTTTTACTCTTTTTAAATCCTTGCTGAAAGAAGAATTTGTCGATTTTATCATACCAATAGTTGGGTGCCTGTTTTAGTCCATATAAGGCCTTTTTTAACTTGCATACAAGATGTTCTTGACCCTTCTTTACAAATCCTTCTGGTTGAACAAGATAAATTTCTTCTTTTAAGTCACCATTTAGAAAAGCTGATTTTACATCTAATTGATGTAGCTTCCAATCATATTTAGTTGCCAACGCTATCATTACTATGATTGTATTCATTTTTGCAACCAGAGCAAAGGTATCTTCATAATCTATACCTTCTTTTTGTGAATAACCTTTTGCAACCAATCTTGCCTTATACTTGTCTATGCTACCATCTGCATTAAATTTTGTCTTGTACAACCATTTTGATCCTATAGGGACTTTATTTTTAGGCAATTCTATTAATTCCCAAGTTTCATTTTTTATTATAGAGTCATATTCTCCTTTCATAGCTTCCATCCATTCTTTATGATATTTGGCTTGTTCATAATTTAAGGGCTCAAAAACAGTCATTACTTGAGACATTAAGGCATAATCTTTATACCTGATGGGGGCTTGAATCTGTCGTGTTGACCTTCTTAGAGGTTCATTACTTTGTGGAGTATCTTCTCCTTTTCTTCTCTGTGGAGTGCCTTCATTTCTTTGTGGACTTTGATTCCTTGATGTGTCTTTTGGAATGTCCATGTGTTCTAGTTCTTGAGTTGATTCCACAACTTCTTCTT
The DNA here is from genome assembly GCA_000404065.3 of Pinus taeda. Classification (NCBI taxonomy): domain Eukaryota; kingdom Viridiplantae; phylum Streptophyta; class Pinopsida; order Pinales; family Pinaceae; genus Pinus; species Pinus taeda. The sequence continues at coordinate 34,214 of APFE031417197.1, read as the reverse complement.
CTTCCTTAAATCTTTCATAAGAAGATTGCCATGTATTATGTTCATCTTCTTTTATTTGTTTATTTACATGCTCATGAAATATAACATATCTACTTGTAAAGACCTTGTGAGTACTTGGATCATACATTTTATATGCTTTTTGATCAGTGCAATATCCAATAAAAATACATTTGATGGCTTGGCATCTAACTTTCTCCTATCCTCTTTAGGAATATGAGCAAAGGCCTTGCATCCAAATATCCTTAAATGACTAACTTTAGGTTTGAAGACATAAAATTCTTCAAATGGTGTTTTGTGCTCAAGATACTTAGTAGGGCTTCTATTTTAAAAATATACAGCCGTGTTAATGGCTTCAGCGCAAAAACTATTAGAAAGTCCTTTACTTTTTAACATACTTCGAGCACATTCAACTAATGTTCTATTCTTTCTTTCAGCTACTCCATTTTGTTGAGGTGTATGTGGCACTGTAAATTGTTGCATAATTCCATTTTGTTTGCAATATTTGATAAAATCTCCTGAAGTGTACTCACCACCTTTATCTGATCGAAGAATTTTAATGCTCTTTCCTGTTTGCTTTTAACCAACTCTGAATTCTTTAAAAGTATTCAAACACCCCAAATTTTGTGTCTTATAAAGTACACCCAGCGCTGTATCTGTGCTATATCAATAATATAAGAAGTAATATGCTCCACCAAGTGACTTAGTTTGCATTGGACCACATACATCAGTATGCACTAGTTCAAGTATTTCACATTTTCTTTTATTTTCATGCACAGGAAATTCTTCCCTATGTTGTTTTCCTAGTGCACAACCTTCACATTCAAAGTGTTCACCCTTTATAATTGGAAGACCTTCTACCATCAATTTTTTTTGTAGTAACATTAGGTCATTATGATTTAAGTGTCCATACCTTTGATCCCAAAGTTCTATAGTTGACATGCCTGTTGATGCCAAAGCTTGATGCCCATTCTTCATTACATCCAACTTGTATAAGCCTCCAACTCTCATTCATTTTGCAACAACCTTGTATTTGTCCTGCACATCCTTTACCAAACAATGTGATTTCACAAATTCAACTTTTAAATGTTGATTTGTGATAGTAGAGACTGAAATTAAGTTCTTCTTTAATCCTGGAACATACACCACATTTTGAATTTGTTTTCTTGTCCCTTAAGCATCATAACACTTATATTACCATATCCTTTAATTTCATGTGATCTATTATCTCCTAAATAGATGTGTCCACCATTATTAATCTCATGATAAGTATCAAACCAATTTCTTTTGCATGACATATGGATTGATGCACCAGAATCTATAAACCAAGCATTATCATCATCAGTTTCTGCTGATAAAGCAGCATTGGACACAAACAATTTAAGATTGCTAACATCGTGACTAATTGCTTCATCTCTATCAACATGATTTCCTGAATGCCTTCTTTGTTTAAATTGATCAGACCTCCTTTTCATGCAATTCTTAGCAAAATGACCCGGTTTTCCACAGTAATAACACACATCATCTCTACTTGATTTGGAATTTGTCCTTGGTAAAGGGGTACCTTGAAATGATTTTACCTGTGGCTTTTTTCCTTTATTTTTCTCCCACTGTTTACCTTTGAAGGACGGCTTCCCTTTGGCCATCAATGCCAAATCTGAATTGGGAGATTTTTGTTTAAGGCTTCTTCTCTGCTCTTCTTCCTGCCTAAGTATACTTGCCAAATCATCAAAAGTAGGAGCCTTCTCTCTAGCTGAAAGACCAGTGATAAACATTTGATATTCATCAAGCATGCCATTTAATGTCACAGTAACCAAGTCTGTACTAGATACTGATTCACCAATGTCACCTAATTTATCCTTTAGATCTTTAATTCTAGAAATAAAATCACTAACACTTTCATTTTCTTCCATCTTAATTGATAGAAGCGTACTCTTTAAATACAATATTCGATTTGTAGCCTTCATCTCATACAAATTTTTGAGAGTGTCCCATGTCTCCTTGGATGTTTTGCACTCTCTAATGTGTGGAATAATGTTGTCCTTAACCGTCATCCGCAAAAGCACCTTTGCTTTGTTTTCCCGTCGTTCCCAATCTTGAATTGCAACATCTATGGCTTGAGGGGACACAATCGCCCATGTTTTGTTGCCTTCCATCAAAGTATGCAACTTAAACTTCCAATTTGCATAATTTTCACCATCTAACTTGTTAGATTCAAATAAATAAGATTTTTCCAATACATTAGCCATGTTACTTATTTTCGCCTTACCAATCACCAAAAATTACTAATTTTTACAAATATAAATCATTACAAAAATTTATCCAATATTATTGGATAATATGGCTGCCTTTTTTTTTTTTTTAACACCTTGCAACAAAGAAAAGCTTCTGTATCTTTATGTAGAAATGCAAGATATACATACCTCAAAATAGAGAAATCATAATCGATTCTTGCAGAAGCCGAGTTTTACAAAAAAAAAAAAAAAAAGGAGACATAAGGTTTCCCTGGGCAAAAGGGGCAATAAAATTCCCTCGTTGATTTATACTTGCAAGGGCTAGACTGCAACTCTCCTTTGTCCTTTACCTCTGCTGAAACTATATGTATAATTTGGTTGCCTTCCAGATTCTCAAGTTGTGTAATTATACAACTGCAAAACTGTATCAAAGGCTCAAAAAAAATATTTGTGTTGCTCAAAAACCGCCTAAAAGAATTAGGCTATATGTACATAGAAAACGGTATTATATGACAAAATATACTGAGAGTGAGGACCGAACCCCCTAATTCCCTATTCAGTCAACATGTTTGTAATCTATGACAAAACACAGGTTAGGTGTACAGCTACACCCTTCTCTCAAATCGATTTACACTGCTGCCTCAGCAAAATGCTTTCTTCAGAACAACACAAACTTATGCACAGCTTCCGGAAAATATGCCCTCTACGCTTCCGCTGTGCCACAACTTGTTCTTCTCACACCTCCAACCTCTCTAGAATGCACCCTCTTAGAAGAACCTTGCAGCACTTAAAGTCACCTCGATCTGATACCAAAATAGAGAGCACTTAACTCTGAACTTAACACACAAAACTCAGAACTTGCTTCATTTGATTGCTGAACAGGATTTTATACACAACAAGGAAGCTTCTGGAGTTCGGTGGGGCAGTGGCTTCTCCAGGAAGCTATCCATTTCTCAATGCGTCCACCGAATCCTCCAGATCAGTCTAGTAACTGCATTAATGGCGGGTGGTTGGAATTAATATCTTCTAATATGCCTACCTCAACGATGATATATAT
>APFE031417197.1:9156-26105 GCA_000404065.3 Pinus taeda | reverse complement strand
ATATTTCATTGAATGTTTTTACAGGTTCCGACTGGGGTGTCTACAAGATGATCCTTGAAATGATAAAGTACTTAACTCTTCATACATGACAGACTCTATCTTCATCTATTACAGACTTCGCACTTTAGGGGGCAATCTATTGCACTAAAAATTGTCACCTTGACATTCTGCTATCTGTGTGAGTTCATTACCACTCATACTTTCCTCCTTTGCAAGTCTAAAACATCAATTCCTCATATCAAGCCTTGAAAATAAGAGAAAAGCCCTCAAAAGTCTTTAAAACTCTAGTTCCACACTTTCTCTTTGTATTACCTACAGTCCCGCACCTAATGGTCATGTCTCCTCCGCACCTGACTGCTCTGTCTCTGTGTTAAAGGTGCGGACCCTTGTAAAAGTTAAAAGGCGTGACTATACTTTCAAAAAACTCACTTTCAGTCATTTCTAGAAGCTTCTAGAAGGAATCTTGAGGTGGCAAGTTCGCTCTTTTAAGGTTCATGTATCCCATACCTTAAGGAGCTAACCCCTTGATGTGAGGAGCTTATCCCTTTGAAGGAGGATTCTATCCCTTGATAGGTGGACCTGTAACCTCCTCCTCTACACTAAAAAAAGAAGCATTGGGTTGGTTACTTGGGAGGTTAGAAGTTGAATATTTTTGGGTTGAAGTGCTGCTGGAACTTAGTCTTCTTTAGTTGAGTTTTTATGAGGAAAGATTACATACCTCTAAGATCTCATTTGGAAGAGTGCAAGGCTTGTCAAAGTAAAGGAAATTCTTGTTTCGGACCCTAGGAAGAGCTTGTTCAACATCAAGGCTGAAAAGGTTGTAAGGTTCTTCTACTTCAAAGTTAATACAAATAATTTTTTTTTCTCAATAAGTTGTTGATTCATGGTTTATTTTATGGATTCCTTGATCACCATAATAGACATGATTTATGATATTTGCTATGCAGGTGCTATTTAATGTTTGCTTGTTTTTTATTGTAGGTCCTCAAAGGTAACTCTTTCGAACGATTGAAGGATGACTACTACGAACAAGCATTGGATCTAAGGTAGGATCTTAACACCTTTGTAGTATTTACTTATAAATCGCATATGTCTGGAGAAAGATAGGTTTGTTTGTCTGTTTGTTGCTAGACTATCTTTTGATACTAGGGAGATCGACCTTGTCTGAAAGATCGATTTATCTGGCCAACAGAAGTAGCTAGAGGAGGAGCAGAGGAAAAGAGAAGAGGAGAAAAAGAGCAGAGAAGAGGAGGAAAGAAGAAGGAAGCAACAAGAAGAGGTTGATAAGGAAGCTCAACAAGAATCTGAGCAAGTTGAGATGCTTGCGCTAGATGTTCCCTTATCTACTTCCCTCACCAGAGGACATCTCCCTCTCAAAGAACCGGGCATCCCCGAGGAAGCTGGATCTAACCAAGCTCACTTTTGATCAGGTTAGTTTCAAGATCATGCAGGAGAGAAGGAAGTTCTACGCCAGGAACCCCACAAAAAATCTATTAGTGACCATGGAGAAAGAGACTATTCTAGACACTGCAATTAACCCTGAGATGATCGCCTCAGCCGGGACTACTTCTGTGACGTGACCAAAATTAATGTTGCTAGGATGAGAAAACAAATTGTGGAACTCTAGAACAATCTTTACGCATATGAGAAGAAGGCCACTAAAGTAGAATAAGATAGAAAGAAAGCATAAGAAGAAAATGCGGCCCTCCTCTTGATACACTCTAGTACGAAATAGCTACAGGATGCAATCAAGGATGAGGCTGAAATTTTTAATGGAGCCATGGAAATGGTCTATGAAGAAATGTCAAAACTGCATCATACGGTAGCTCCAATTTTGGCCATACAAGCAAACACAAAGGAAAGTTATGCTATGCTAAATGAAGTTGTTGCAGCTTTGAATAGCTTGCATGAATGGTCCACCAAGTACCCATGTGCTCCGATAATAATCCCGAAAAGGTTCTAGATCAGTACACAAAATGCCAAAGTCCAGCTCCACATCAAGATCCAATCATGAGATAAACTAGTCAAGGATGTGGACAGAGTGTTGGCTTCTTATAAGCACCTTTTTAGTGGTTTGGAGTTGATGATTGAAAACCATGGGGTTTAATCTATCAAGGAAATCAGGTAAGTAAATAAGCATGAAGACATATCACAGGAAGTTCAGGCGTTTGTTGACACTTTCAGGAAGGTTGCCGACTCAAACAACTTGCAGGTTACAAAGGATAATATCACACAGTATGTGGTAGAAACGGTGAGAATGTACACAAATATGGTGACCCTCGACAATTAGGTGAATGCCAAAATAAACACTTTCATCCTGGACACCCTCGAGTGCCTACATAAACATGATGAGGAACAACCGTAGATAGCCCCCATAGCTATTGAGTACAAGCTTGTTGAGAAATGGCAACAAGAAATTCCAATTTAATTTGTCCTTGAATTAAGCTGAGAATTAAAAATGAATTCTATTCTCATAGCAACTTGTAAATAGTTAATTAAGTTTAATTAAGTTAATTAGCTTAGGAATTTCGAGTTGGAAGTCTTTCGGAAGTCATGTATATGTTCTCCCTAAATTTTAGGGGTCTAGAATGAGTTTAGATTGAGTTGTAATTAGATAACTCAGGTTACTAAGTTATGCTCAGTTAAATTAGTTCTAACTATTTGTGGAACTAATAGAGGACAAAAAGTCAGTTGGTGCAATGGTGCATCCATAAGCGTTACTCTAGTTAACTAAATATTCCCTCATGAGAAACTCATGCATGTCAGTTCAGAGAAAGACCTCGTTGAGACTAGAGTGCAAGGACAATGTACTATCAGTAGTATGATTTACTGAGTTGTAAATATCATGCATGCAATCAGAGAAGGACCTATGTTTGGATTGTGTAGTTTTGGAAGCATGAATTCCATTTAAATATAGGCTATTTATCCTAGGAATTGTGCAAGGAAATAAGGGCTTGGAAGGTAGTGGGAATTGGCTAAGTGTTGACTAATAGAGGGCTTGTGAGGTAGAGAGTTGAGCATACTTGAGCGGAATTGTTCTTGTGAGAACAAGATTTTATCTTCCCTCATATTTCTGATTTAATGCAATACATATAGGTAGGGTTTTGAGCAGTGGCTTTCCCTAGAAAAACTTATTGTGTTATGTGCCATTGATTTGTCTTCTTCTTGTTCATATTGTTTTCATCGATCTACTGGCTTCCGATGGTTGAAAGTAGAAGTAGATTCATGTCCCGTGCTTTAGTAAATTGCATGAGCTTGTGAATATACAGGACATTCTACATGGTATCAGGGATGAATTCAATATACTAGAGGAAATTTCGAAGTTTTGAGTTTTGGGTTACAGGTGAAATTCGAATTTGCAATACATACTTCAGATGGCGTTCTACGGTTTGTGGCTTGAGTATGCCTTGGAAGGAAACTCGAATTATATAGCCTGGAGGGACATAATGGAGGATGTGATAGAGGATAATGACTTGAAGGAATTCGTTGATCAAGATATTCCTAAGCCAACAACACCAGATGCATAGAATCTGGCTGAATGGAAGAAGTGTATGGTGAAGGTGAGGCGGGAAATCCTTGAGGGAGTTCGAGACCACATTTTCTCGAGTCTCCATGGAAAGGAAACTCTGTATGCTATGTGGAAAGCATTGGCGAACTTGTATCAGAACAACAATGACCAAAGGAAATTGGCACTGAAGGACAAACTGCGAAAAAACAAAATGGAGAAAGGTGAGACTGTTCCAAAATAATCGACCAAGTTCACTCAATGTCGTGATGAACTTGGAAGTGTTGGAATCACGATTGACGAGGATGATATGGTGAGTCTTACTCTTCTAGGACTCCCAAAGACTTGGCATAGTTGTGAGGACTCTGTCAAGGGTCGGGAGAAGCTGCTAGATTGGGAACGACTGTGGTCGGATTTGATGTAGGAGGAGATTAGGAGGAACAGCAGGGATGACTCTTCATCAACGACTAATTAGGAAGAGAATTGTGCCTTAGCGATTAAGGAAAATAAGGGGAAATATAAATCTTCCCATTCCAAATCGGATTCTTTCCATGGAGGTAAGAAGAAAGACATGACGAAATTTAAGTGCTTTCATTGTCACGAGCTGGGCCATTTTGCTACAAATTGTCTACTCAAGAATTCCAAGAAGAAGTCCTCAAGAGGAGGAACGGGTGAGGCTTTGGCATCTTAATTCGAATTGGAATTTTCCCTCATTGCATGCATGGTGTCATCAATGATGGGAAGTGTATGGTTCTTAGACAGTGGTGCTTCATTCCACATGACTAGCAACAAGGAGTTATTCAGTGACTTGGAGGAGAAATATCTCTAGATGAATATCGAGATGGGTGACGACAAGAGGTATAATGTTCCTGGATTGGGCACGATTAATTTTCAGAGGGAGCATGGGGCTCCACTCACCTTCAATAATGTTATGTATGTGCCTAAGCTGAAGAAGAACTTGGTATTTGTTTCCATGCTTGAGGATAGAGGCTATGATGTGATCTTCTTGAAAGGAAAGGAATTCCTTAGACACATAGCCACAGGTCAAGTAAAGAAGATAGAGATTTAGGTGAAGAATCTCTATAAGTTGGAGGTAGAGGATTGTGCTGCTTTGAGCATGAAAGAAGAGATGGTGTAGAGCCGAGACATTGGCGAATTGTGGCACAGGAAATTGGGTCACTTGCATCAAGTGGATTTGAAGATCATGCAACAGATCTCGATTGGTTTTCCCAAAGGTACATTAGAGCAAGTTGATACATGCAAGGGGTGTACTTTGGTTAAATACACCAAGTCTTCCTTTCACGAAAAAGATAGTCGAGAAGAGGCTATTCTATTTAGAGGATCTGGATGAGGAAGATCCTAGTTGGTGTGTTTGGTCGCAGATGGATCCGACAATGATTTACTACAATAATCAGAGTTGTCTCAAACTCTCTGAATGAGTTTTTCATGATAATTCCAAGCACATTGATATCCGATATCATCATCTCAGAGATTGTGTATTGAGGTGGATCATGTTGTTAGAGTACATTCCCATGGAGGAGCAATACGCTGACATTTTGACAAAGACATTGTCAAGACGTAAATTCAAGTTTCATAGAGACAAGATCGGGGTAGCTGATAATCCCTTTCTTGTTGAGAGGGAGTGCTGAGAAATGGCAACAAGAAATTCCATTTTAATTTGTCCTTGAATTAAACTAAGATTAAAATCGAATTCTATTCTCATAACAACTTGTAAATAGTTAATTGAGTTTACTTAATATATTAGCTTAGGAATTTCGAGTTGGAAGTCTTTTGGAAGTCATGTATATGTTTTCCCTAAATTTTAGGGGTCTAGTATGAGTTTAGATTGAGTTGTAATTAAATAACTCAGTTTATTGAGTTATGGTAAGTTAAATTAGTTCTAACTGTTTGTCAAACTAATAGTCAGTTGGTGCACTGGTGCATCCATAAGTATTACTCCAGTTAACTGAATATTCCCTCATGAGAAACTCATGCATGTCAGTTCAGAGAAAGACCCAGTTGAGACTAGAGTGTAGGGACAATGTACTATCAGTTGTATGATTTACTGAGTTGTAAATATCATGCATTCAATTAGAGAAGGACCTATGTTTGGATTGCACAGTTTTGGAAGCATGAATTCCCTTTAAATACGGGTTATACATCCTAGGAATTGCGCAAGGAAATAAGGGCTTGGTAAGCAGTGGGAATTAGCTAAGTGTTGGCTAATAGCGGGCTTGTGAGGTAGAGAGTTGAGCATACTTGTGCGTAATTATTCTTGTGAGAACAAACTTTTTATCTTCACTTATATTTCTAGTTTAATGTAATACAGATAAGCAGGGTTTTGAGCAATGGCTTTCCCTAGGAAAACTTATTGTGTTGTGTGCCATTGATTTGTCTTCTTCTTGTTCATATTGTTTTCATCGACTTATTGGCTTCAGCTGGTTGAAAGTATAAGTAGATTCTTGTTCTATGCTTTAGTAAATTGCATGAGCTTGTGAATCTACAGGAAATTCTACAAGCTTTGGCACACTTACCTTGTGGAGCAACTACACCTAGACATCCCAAAACTGCCTATTGTCAAGTTGATAGGATAGAATTTGTTTATTTTATGAAATTAGCAAACTAGAATAGAGTGGGACAATAATAAGATTTGAAGAGTCATATGGAAGTCTAAAGGTCATGAGGTAGTCAAAAGGTCATGAGGTAGTTGAAAGGTCATGAGGAAGTCCAAAGGTGAAGGGTAGACCAAGGGTCGCTCTCTTTTTCTAAATACACTAGCATGGCATATTGTAATGGACTTTTAGCTTCAGAATATTTTGGTATATATTGTTTTGAGAGAATTGTGCTCTTTTAATAGATACACAGAGTAATAGTTGTGTTCCACTATTAGATTGGATGGGTACTTTATGTTGCGATGCCATGGATATTGTTAGCTCGATGGATCGAAGGTTCCTATGAGTTTTGATGTGCAATCTTTGCGTGTATCTTCCTATGCTATGAATCTTGTTTTGCAACACATGGATGGTATATGACGTGCTAACTCTATGCTTACATTGATAAATTGTTCTATTGGTATTGACATAATCGTATTATAGGTTGCACATTCACTTGCGTTTGTTGATGCTGAGCTACTTTGAACTTGTTTATCATTGTTAAGCGTATTCTTTAAATATGTGTGATCTTATTTTAAGTTTTGCTAACAATGCTTTACTTAAGGCTCATGCAGTGAAGTTCTAATATTGCTATTTATGGTATTCATGTTATGAACATTCATCGGTTATTTCCCTTGTGTCTGTTGAAGTTCATGTATTATGCCTAGTCGGTATACCACCTCCGTCATAAGTGAATTCAAATCACCCATATGGCAGTTGGGCCTACATACCAGACAAGATCCCTAAAACAAACAATCTAGAGTCTAGATGGGGTTCTGCACCAGGGAGATCCCTTTGTTGTTGGCGGAGAATTCTAGCCCATCAACACATTGCAAAATGTACCATCTCTTTCCATTATCCAAGAGAATACAAATGAATAACTAAAGTCAAATCCTCAAGCTTACATCATTACTAAAGTAAGGAGCATTTGTTGTAACCACATTAAAATAGAAGGATGGTATAAACAACCTTAATCTTATAAATTATGACAAGGGAGAAAAGAGAGAATAAGTATATCTCAATATCAAGATCCCAAATACTTACAATATATAATTTTAAAAGGATCATCAAAATGCTTCTTGTAAACATAACGGTTAAACACGAATGAGACTACTGCAAATGGATTCCAAACATCAAAATTCCAAAAACCATAATTAGTGATAAAACTTACTTTCATATAACTTATATCCTCCTATTCAACCGTTATCAATAATTAAAAAACGAAACACCATATTAAATCATATAATTAATACCACACCTCACTGATTTAACAATCATACCAATTCTTTTGTTTAACGAATCATACCCAATTCTTGTGTTGTTATTTATTTTATTTAATAAATTAAAAATATATAATTTAGAAGCTCGTCGCAGAGGAGGGGAGTTTGTCCCACAAATTGAATTCATACAGCTATAAGTGGATCGCCATTAAAAAATGGATCCATGCGAATCGCCTCCTTTGGGAAAAAGGTGATTTGATTACTCGAAAATTTTGAAATCTTCTCCCTGAATCGACGACAACTTTCAAAGATATATTAATACGATACAAAGTGACCATTATTAAGATATATTAATACGATACAAAGTGACCATTATTAAGATATATTAATACGATACAAAGTGTCCATCATTACAAGGACAGTGACAACTCGAAAAGTAAAATGGACGTTAAGGGTTGTTTTTCCCATCAAATCCTTAGGAAAATAATTATTTTAAGCTGTGCATGAAGACAAATTCATGGGCATCTAAAGTCTTGACAGTATTGTTGCGTGTCCAGTACTCCAAGATATTTCTTAAGAAAGATGACAAGTTCTATGTTGCTACTTTATCTCGATGGACGATGGAGGTGAAACCATGCATGATAGATCTATTATTATTTTTGGATTTTAAGATGATTGGACCAGTTGTAAATATTGTTATATAAATATAAATGAAATAATTAATAAATAAAATTAGAGTAAAATATTGTTAAGTATGAATTTGTATAATATTGCGTAAAATATAATATTTGATGGAAGAAATTTGGTTGAAAGCATATAAGAAAGTGTATTTCTTAAAAAAAACACTAGTTTACCAAATTTATTAGCGTAACAAATTGTTGTTTATAATGTGTCAATCTTTCTTATTTATCTTTCTCCATAAACTTCCTACCAATCATCACCGTCTTTTTATCTATGACCATGTCTTTTTCTAATTTCACAACTAAATCTTCCATGACATCACATGATTATAAAAATATGTCTTCTTCTTCTACCTAATATGAGATCCATAGCTCTTTAATTGCCATATTCTTGACATTAATCCATTGTTTTTCAAATGAGTCATTATTCCTATATATTTAGCTCCTCCACTATCACCAATGCTTTACATCTTGTTAGTTTCACACATAAAAACTACTAAAATAATAAATATTAATAGAGAAAAACTAACATTAATAATATGAAAAATAATCAATCATGAGATCTAGTTTCTAAAGCCTCATCTTCTACCTCATATGGGATCCATAGCTCTTTCATTGCCATATTCTTGACATTAATACATTGTTTTTCAAATGAGTCATTATTCCCATATATTTAGCTCCTCCACCTAAGCTTCCTCTACTATCACCAACGTTTTACATCTTGTTCGTTGCACACATAAAATTTATTAAAATAATAAATATTAATAGAGAGAAAATAACATTAATAATATGAAAAATAATCAATCATGAGATCTAATTTCTAAAGCCTCACAACTACTGTATGATACTCCACCATTCTCTTTTATTCCTCCAAATGGGATCCATTTGTGGACTTCCATGTTCTTGTCCAGTTTATTCAATTGTGTAAAGACCTTATTCTATCATTTTTGGCATAGATTTTTAGTGTGCAAGTGAATTCATTAATGTCCATGAATGGAAGTAATTTAATAAAAAATGGGAATAATAATAGATATATGCAATCACAAACAACATTATATATATATTTTTTTGAATTGTCTCCGTGATATCACTTTGGTTTGATGGGAGTATTTATATAAAAATAAATTCATTATCAAAATTTGAGAATTTTAATAAATTTTAATGGGAATGGGTTTTTGTTGAGATTCCATCATGCTTGTCCATTTTGCATCAATACAAATGCACCTCATCATTACATGTTAGTGTATGTGTAAATAAGACATCAAAGTGAGTGAGGTCAAATAACGTATATATGGATTCTATTTTTCTTTTCAATTTTTAATATTTTCTAACAATTTAAATGAATGTAGTGGAAAACTCTTTCATTCCACAACCAACATTCTCCCAATTCTACCATCAAAGGCACCTCTAAGTTGTTGTTGAGATCTTTGCGTAATTCAAGTTCGATACTACCAAAGGCAAAAGAGAACAAGATCTTTGATCACAATTATGACAATGACTTGATGTTAAGCCACTACTTCAACAAAAACTACATAATGCTCCTTCCTATGACAACATAAACAACACAACCTCCTCTTGCATTGTCTTATGTGTTCATTCATCAATTCACTTTAACATTCCCATTCACCCATCAAGAGTATGGAATTCGCATATGATCACATTTTAGTTAGAAGATCAACATTTGATTATTAAGGCACATCCATTTAATATGAGATAAACTAACTACTTGCAAACTTGTTTTTAATCATACACAATTTGCATTGGCTCATGTGGTCCTATTGTTTTGATGAATACATAATTCTACTCTACTCATATGTACTTACAAAAACATGTCTCAATGACAAGATGACGACTTAACAATTAAAGGTGCTTTGATTGTTGTCATCATCAAAGGTCATTCGATTTCTTGAGCTCCATGTATGAGTTGATGTGTAAAACCGATTGAGCTTCCATAATGAGTTTGATAATAATTAGCATTTCTACAAAGTCTATATAGTTGTGTATGTGCATAAGCTTTTAATTATGTATACAAAATCTTAAAATTTAACACAAATAATAGTGCTTAGGCCAAATATTTTTGAGGTTTTGAAACATTATCTATCAATTTTATAAAAAAAAATTAAAAGCCAAAAATACCTCCCTTAATGGAGACAAACACACAAAATAGATTCATTTAAGTAGTATAAAGATATATCTCAAATCTATATTCTTACTTTCCAATGAACTATCATAAAAACTAACATTGCAAATACTTGAATATAAATCTTTGTGATATAATCTATTTATTTTTATTATTTTAATTTATTTATTTTTAATTATTTTTAAATTTATTTAATTTCGTTTTATGTTTTTTTTCATTATAATTTGTGGGATATATTTTATATACAATTCTATTATTTTTTAATTTAAAATAATATTTTTAAAATACATAAATAAATTTTAGAATTTACATTTTTAGTTAATCTAATATATTATTATCTTAAATTTTTCATTCCATTTAAAATATATTTTTAAATACAGAATTAAAATTTTAAAATCTATTTTTAACAGTTAATCTATATACTTATATCAAAATTTACCATTCCAACCATTTGCAACTTTTTAATCCAATTTTGAGTAAAACTAAAAAAAAAATATAACTTCTATGCTCCGCTGTAATCACTGTGAACCCCAAACAATCTGGACAACCTTTTACTCTTAATGTGAACCCCAAACAATCTGGACAACCTTTCACTCGAGCAAAAACCAATTTATCTACCAGCAGAGAGAGGGGTATGGTTATCATAAACATCTAAATGGAATTAGTATTCCCGTAGAGGTCGTGAATGGAAGAGCGAGAGGATGGATGGACAGGGGTCTCCCTGTGCTTTTTCCTTCAAAAGGAAAACCCCTCTTCTTCTTCCTTCCACACATGAATGTTTCCCTCTTCTGCTTCATACACGTGGTACGCTCAGTTATACTCCAGTGGAGTCAGTGTCACAATGACGGTGGTAACAGACGTACTTTTCTCCACGCGTTCTCCTTCTTATGGGCCAACAAACGCGCCATTGTTGTCCAGGTGTCCCACTTCCTATGCGATAAAACCTATATACTTCACAGTTCATTCATTTATCTATGCAAGTATTTCCTTACTTCTGGAACTCTTCTCCATCGATCCCAGGACTTTGGTGGCTTCCACTTCACAGTCTCACTCTCCTTCTTCAACCCATTAATTCCTCAGATCATTGGATATTAACTGCTTTCGCAGAAATACCAGACACTCCCATTTTGGTGAGCTTAATATCCCAGTCCAGGAATTGGTATTATTGATGTGATTTTTATTTCTTCTTCTTCTGATATGATATGCATTTCCCTCAGTAGTTGAATCAAATCTGTTTTAAAACTTTGCTGACCAGGATCCTCTGTCATATAAATTGTGTAACACTAGTCACGATGATGAGCATGGCATTAATGCATGGAGGAAGCACATCTGCGGTGAATCTGGGGCCTTCGCTCTGCAAGGTTAAATCTGCCCTTAATCCAATTAGGAGGACTCCAAAGCAGCAGCAGAAGATGATCAGTAATGCCCATTTTACAACCCCTCCTACCTCTCTCAGGTTTTTAATTTTCTCTCATATAAACTCACTTATTCATGCTTTCGTGTTTTTTCCTTAAGATTCTTCCATGCTGGGCTCTGCCTGAACAAATTGACTTCATTTTGAGCTGCTTGAATTGAAATGATGATTGGGCAATGTGGAATTAAGAAGCAATGGGGGGTTTTATTGACAGATCCACTTCCTCGTCCTTCATGAACTCGGGTTTGTTGAGATCGGAAGTGGACAAGTTCATTCACAGTATACCAAGAAGCAGCTGTGGCGGTGCGCTCTCCACTGAATGCTCAGTTGCGCTCTCAACCGAAGCTTTGCGTTGGCTGTTCGGCGTTGCGGCCGTGTGAGTATGATTCCATTCATGTTGTGTCGTATTGTAGTTGCATAAATCTTTTTGATCCACATTGGTTATCTTTTTGGTCCACATTGGTTATGAGGGTTGGTCACACATTGATTGTGAGGATTGGTCGGATACAGTTTAAAGTTCAGTTATAATGAAGTGGTGTTTCTTACTAACATAATGATATGGATAACAGAGTGGTATTGTCAATGAAGTGGTGTCTTTTACTAACTTAATTGTCAATGAAGTGGTGTCTTTTACTAACTTAATGGTTGATCGGATGGTTGATCCGTCAAGTGAGTATGATTGCTTTCTCGGTCATCTTTTTTTTGTGCAGAATTTGTGTAAAACAATGATTAGATAAGCCTTTCTTAGAACATCCTGGATTGGTTTTACATTCTTAGAACATCCTGGATTGGTTTTACAGCTATACAATCCCCTCTAAAGATCAGCTCAAAACTCTGCTAAAGATAAATTTGTCACTTTTTTTTGTGCAGAATTTGTGTAAAACAATGATTAGATAAGCCTTTCTTAGAGCATCCTGAATTGGTTTTACATTCTTAGAACATCCTGGATTGGTTTTACAGTTATACAATCCCCTCTAAAGATCAGCTCAAAACTCTGCTAAAGATAAATTTGTTAATGACAATCTCTCTTAGAGTATCTCGGATTGGTTTTCCAGCTATACAATCCTCCAGCTATACAATTCCCCCTCTAAAGATCAGCTCAAAACTCTGCTAAGGATAACTTTGTCAAGGACAATCTCTCTCAAGCCTACTGTTGAGACAAGGAGCTCCTTCAGAATGCTAACTAATTTGGGATAGGCAACCTCAATTTACCAGATTTTTCTAGTACAGCAATCTGTTGAGCTTTTTAGCTTTTGCTTTCTGGCTGTTTCCAATTGTCAATATATTCCTCTCAGAAAATGGAATACCTCAAGGCTCTCTTGGGGTTCATAATCTAATTTTTATTTCAGCTTTAGATCTTTATACGCAAATGTCTCAAGTTTTATTTGCTTTTGCTTTTGCCCGTTTCCAAAGGTCAGTACTCTAAAGAAGGCATTAGGCTTTTTTAAGTCATAATTCAACTTTTATTTTTGGGATTCAAGTAGTTGTTGAGGCAAAAAATGATTCAATTATGGTGTTGCAGGGTTTTGATGTTATCAAAGCACACAGCCCTCGACAAATAATTCAACTTTTATTTTTGGGACTGAAGTAGTTGTTGAGGCAAAAAATGATTCAATTATGGTGTTGCAGGGTTTTGATGTTATCAAAGCACACAGCCCTCGACAAATCTTTCCTTGTTCCACTGTTGGCCCTAGAGGCACCTGGAGATGTCATTTCTTGGATCAGGTGACCAGGTTTTTCCCAGCTGCAAAATTAGACAAACTCCAGTGAAGTGAACTGAGAGTTTAAACTTCACCCCACATTTATTTATTTTTCCTGACAATGGATTTGTTTGTCTACATTATTACAGAGCTGATTATGGTTTGTGGACTGCCTTTTTGGTCTTCCTTGTTAGACTATTTTACTACATTCCTGGTGAGTCACAAGAACTCAAACGCCATCCTATTTTATTTACTTGGTCGTTCTTTCCTGCACAGTATATTGAGTTGAATTGCATGACAGAACAGCAGTGTTTGACAAACTTAATTTGTTGGGAACAGGGGAATTAGAACTGCCATTTTTATTTGTGTTACTGGTGATTATTGCTCCTTATCAAGCCTTGAACCTGAGGCAAGTTGTTGTTTTCCTGTTTTCCTTAACGAATGATTGAATTGGTGTTTGGAAATGTGGATGATAGTTTATGGGATGTTGTTGATTTGAATTGGTGTTTGGAAATGTGGATGGTAGTTTATGGGATGTTGTTGATTTGCAGAGGAACCCAAGCTGGAATGGTCATTTCCATAGCGGCTTCTGCATACTTGATCTATCAACACGTCACCAGGACAGGGGGTATAAAAAAGGTTTTTGATCAGGGAGTTGTTGTACCCACCATTGCTGCTGCGTGCCTTATCATTGTGCCGTTCATATTCCTCGTTAAAGGGTATATATTTTAATTTAACCAGGTGTCAGGCCTAAACAGTGGTATATTTGTAAACCCATCTTGACTCCGTTCTTAAAATTTTCAAATTATTATTGTGGAAAATAGTACATGTAAGGTGGTGTGTAATAACGATCTAGTATATAAATAAGTCCAACAAGCTGCATGATTGCCTCCTTGGGAGCCTTGTCTTCTTGGCAAATCATGTCAATTTGGATTGCATGAGAGATTGGTTGAGAAAATTATATCGGCTTTTTCTGGATATGTTTGAAACTTCTCTGTCCTTTGCAAGGGTAGCTGGTTGGCTGACTATTGTATGAATAATATTTTAAAGAACACAAGGTTTTTTTCAATGGTCAAACCATGCCTTTTATTCAAAGTTGCAGATACCATACATGCATTGATATTCCTTTGCTTTAAAAAAATAAAGGATCCTCTATATTATGAGAGTATACTGAGTTGGAGGGTTTTAAAATTCAGGTTAATTAACTTATTTCTTTGCCTTTTATGCATCGAGGCATGATCACACAAAGTTATCCATTATTCACAGTTCTGAAATATTGTGGAGGCCCTGTGCACAGTATTTATTTTCAAATTTTTGATATTTTCTATCGGTTTTCTGTCAATTTTTTTATGTCGCTTAATCTGGCATCTTTTCTATTTTGATGCCAAATTTGTTACTGGATACAGAATCTACTTTCATTCTGCTAATTTTGATATTTTCAATCTTTTTAATTTTGATATTTTCAATCTTTTCTATTTTGATGCTAAATTTGTTACTGGATACAGAATCTACTTTCATTCTGCTAATTTTGATATTTTCAATCCGTTATTCGATCTGATTACAACACATTCTATTTGATATTTTCAATCCGTTATTCGATCTGATTACAACACATTCTATTTTCAATCCATTATTTGATATTGTTGCTCCAGTACACCTTCTGTCTTCTTAAAACAAGATAATACCACGGATTATATAAGTCGCAATTAGTCGAGATATGCAGGCTGTTTTAGGCAATATCGCATTTTTGTTTCTGAGCCTTCTGTCTTCTTAAAACAAGATAATACCACGGATTATATAACTCACAATTGTAAAGATATGCAGGCTGTTTTAGGCAATATCCCAGTTTTGTTTCTGAGCCTATGTAACTTCAATTCTAAATGATTTTCTATAAAAACAAATAATTTTTCCTTTCCTTATTGAGAAAGAACATATATTAAGTTTATATATAAATATTATGGTGAAGTTTGAAATTAGTATAAAGATAATTGTTTATGACTAGAAAGGATCCTATTTTCTTATAAGTTAATTGATTTATTAGTTTTATTGAGGTATGATTTTAACAATATTAAAAAACTTATGAACTTATTGACAATGTAATTATGCAAGTTTTATATTGAAAAAAAATATATTATTAGTTTGTTACGGCGATAGGGTTGAGTATTTTTTTTGCCAATGTTATAATTTTGAAAAACGGAATAATTATTATTAGTTTTTACGGCAGATAGGTTCTAGTATTTTTTTTTTGGTTTATTACATATGACCAATAGATAAATATAAATAATATAAAACTTCCGAAACAAAAAATAATTTATAATTCAATATTAATAATAATAATAATTTTTAAACATTTGATTGGACCATAATTTAAAGGTCTTATTGCAGCATTTTCACAATAAAATGTCATGTGATAACTACCTCATATTTTTGTGATGTCATGACTTTTTAATATTTGTGCAGTGATTTTTCATCATTAGACTTCATAGGAAGACTCATTAGACTTCATAGGAAGACTGCCCAAAATTAAAATCCTTAAAAATAACTCATTTTCATGTAAATACATTTACTATACATAGTTCATACTCAAGTAAATATATTTACCATACTATAATTTAAACAAGTTTTTGGATAAAAATAGATAGGAACAAGATGTAAATAAATATATTTACCATGAGTTACTGTATATGTAAGTCTTTGCTCCTTAGTAGTCCATTAATTTTCCCAATTCATTTATCAATTTGTAATTTTGACAATAGCATAATTTGTAACTTGAGTGGCAGAGGCCAAACTCCACTGAAATTGGCTACCCTAAGCATTGTCTATCTTTTTCATCTCCATTTGACATTTGTCCATTTGTTGTTTTGACATGTGTCAATTTTAACTTGAGAAATTTTTTTTACATACTTTATTGTAAAATAGACTATTTTGCTGAATAAAATTTGCTTATATATAATTGAATGTTATAAATAATAATGAGGAACTTATTATGGATGAACTTACTAAAATTGGAATAATCTCAGAATCCCTATCAGGTGGAGGCGAAATGGACCAAAGAAATGGCAGGGAATTCAGAGACTTTATTGCTCAAGAAATAATATTTTTCCATATTACATAATATTTATTTCTACCAAAATATCAAATTTTCTCTAAACAATATTTTCTTATAATATTTTTGTAAATTATAAAATTCCACATTTCTTTTTGCAGTATTTTGAGAATTATAAAAAATAGCTACTGTACTTACAAGTAAATTATGATTACTCATGATTATTAATTACTCATGATTATTAAAAAGTGAGAAACAAAGCCACGAGGGTTCATGCCATGTTCGCAGCGGTCTCACCAAATACACTTAGAAAAGAACAATTTTGGGAAGTGACAGCGGTAGGAGGGGAGGGAAAGCTGTAGTCAGAAGGGGGCACCATAGGCTGAAAAAGGTCTCTCAATCACAATGAAAACGCAGACAAAACAGTATTAGGGCCAAGAACTGTATGTAAATTAGTTTTTCAATGATGTATTTCTTAGTGTTCTTCTACTCCCTAAGGATTTTTCTCTAGTGATCAATTATTGAATGGATATCGTGGATAATATTTTTAAAATTATGGTTAAATTGAATATTAAATTGATATATAATAATTT
>APFE031417192.1:0-17640 GCA_000404065.3 Pinus taeda | reverse complement strand
GGTGGAGGAGGAGGAGGAGGTGGAGGAGGAGCAGGACGAGGTGGAGGTGGTGGAGGAAGAGGGTGGAGGTTGAGGTGGTGGAGGAGGAGGCAGAGATGGTGGAGGAGGCAGAGGAAAAGGTGGTGGAGGAGTAGGTGGAGGAGGAGGAGGTGGTGGTGGAGGAGGTAGAGGTGGTCAGGTGGAGGTGGTGGAGGAGCAAGTGGAGATGGAAGTGGTGGAGGAGGAGGAGGCAGAGGCAGAGGCAGAGGTGGACGTGTTGGAGGAGGTGGAGGTGGAGGTGGAGGAAGAGTAGGTGGAGGAGGAGGAGGTGTTGGAGGAGGAGGAGGAGGAGAAGAAGGAGGATGAGGCAGAGGTGGTGGAGGAGGTGGAGGTGGAGGTAGAGGTGGTGGTGGAGGTGGAGGTGTAAGTGGTGGTGGACGAGGAGGTGGAGTTGGAGAAGGAGTTGGCCAAGGGCAAGAAGGAGGAGGTGGTGGTGGTGGTAGTGGAGGAGGAGGTGGAGGAGGAGGAGGTGCAGGTGGAGGTGTTCGAGGAGGTGGTGGTGGAGGAGGTGGAGGTGGATGTGGAGGAGGAGGATGAGGTAGAGGCGGAGATGGTGGTGGGGGAGGAGGTGGAGGTGGAGGTGGAGGTGCAAGAAGAGGCAGAGTTTGAGGTGGTGGATGAGGTGGAGGTATAGGAGGGGAACGAGGAGCTGGCTGAGGAGGAGGTGGATTTGGAGATGGATTAGGAGGGGGAGGAGAAGGAAGAAGAGGAGTAGGAGGAGGTGGTGGAGGAGGAATTGGAGGAGGAGGAGGAGGGGGAGGAGGGAGGTGGTTGGAATTGGAAGTGATGAGGTATAAGTGGATGCTGGTGGAGGAGGAGGAGGTGGAAGTGAGGTGGAGTTGAAGGATGAGTAAAAGGAGGGGAAGGTGGAGGCAGAGTATGAGGTGGAGGAGGAGGATGATGAAGGGGTCAAGGAGGTGGAGATGGTGGTGGATGAGGAGGTAGAGGCAGTAGAGGAGGAGGAGAAGGCAGAGGTGGAGGAGGAGGACGAGGACAAGGAGGATGAGGAGGAGGTGGAGGCAGAGGAGGAGGAGGAGGAGGAGGAGGAGGCATAGGTGGAGGAGGCGAGGGAGGAGGTGGATGTATAGGCATATATGGCTTTTTTTATTCTTTGGGTATTTAGCATATTTTCCGTAATTATCATTAATTTTTTATATATATAATGGTTTAAGGAAAATAAATTAATTTCCAGTTCACTTTCTGGCATGACATGAGCTTCTTCATTTTTTAGAGAATCCACAATTTATCTTGTATTTTGTTTCAGAATATTTATTAGGAAAGGGAAATATGTTCTACTTGGCTATTTGTATGGAATAATGACCTATTCTCTAGCTTCATATGTTTTCATTGTGGGGGATCTATTTCCATGGGAACAACATTCCTTTAATGAAATTATACTTTTGAGGGAAATGCTAAAGATGAAATACATGTAATTAGTGGCGGATGAGAGATTGTTTAGTGTATTATAATTTTTGAAGTTGAATCCTTTGATGATACTTATATTGTAACATGTTATACTAAGTAATGAACATTTTTCTTTGTAGGCTATATTTTTGAACTCAAAAATTGTGGGCCGTGGCTTTATAATGAGTTGTGTTAATTGATTTTTTTATCATATATGTAATTAACTTTCATTACATATTTATGTAATTTCAAAAAATTGTGTATTGATAAAAAATTGTTAGATTTTTGACTGAAGAAGAAAAAACAATAGTTATTATAATAGTTACACACCAAGAAGTTGAAATAACTTATAGATGGTGATGAACCATCAAATCCTAATGATGTTTGCTTATTTGAAGCAAATTAATTGGATAATTATTTTTCTATGAGAGAATCAATGCATCAGACGGAAAAATAACTTGATGTAAAGATTAAATGAGGGATTCACCAATAAATTACAAGATTTTATAATTAAGTGAATGATTCACTAATATTTTACAACATTTTACAATTCATTGAAAGATGAACCAATATTCTAAAATATTTTATATTTTAGAAAAATATTCCAAAAAGTTTGATATATACTTGTAGTGTAGCAGATAATGACCATTAGTTACTAGTAGAAAGGAAAACAAGAAATCACGTGAAGATAAGGAACGTAGGAATAGAAGAAGAGAAATGATGTAGCAAAGAACTAAAAAACTCTTACTTTATATTATATTCTCTTCAGAAGCTAGTCACAAAAGATACAATGATGCATACATTTCCATATATAATATTATATATATATATATATATAATAATATTTTTTTTTTTTAATTTATATATATATATTATGTCAAGATTAGTCACAAAATTCAATTTTTCAAAAGAAATTTAGACTATCTAACTTAGAACCTTGACTCAACTAGAGAGTTGATCAACTTTATAATATCATTTCTAGAATTCCTTGGGATCGTCATGTAAGTCGGTTAGCCCCTCCAACATCTCCCCTACCCTTAGTATCTTCTTTGTGACAAAGAAGGGAATATTTGGAGTCTTACAAAATTTGATATACCACAAATTAAAAAATGTAAACCTTTATAAAGAAATAAAAATTCGTCAAGAAGGGTGGTTGGCTAATTAGGAGATCTAGTTCTTGGGTCACGATAACTTCTTGAATTACATCTGCAAGATTTAAAATGTGAATTATTATTCTTTTCCCTTCCTTGGTTGGTCGATTGAAACCTTTAACTTCAATTTCCCGAGTGCAATGTTGTTGTTGAGAAGAGAGACTGTTTCCTAAAAGCTTAGCTCAAAGAAACTGAATTTATATTTTTCAGGACGATGATCGAGATGATTGTGTTATTAGATGTGCTGGTGTTGAAGTCATAGGGAATTTTGTTTGATAAGTAGTTGGTGCAAGCACTTGATGATGTTGATAAAATATAGACCATTTCCATACAACTCTACTTTCATGGGCATCAAATGCTTTTAAATATTTCAAATATTCTACCTTGTTGGCTAGTGATATGTTCCTTAACAATTCTTGATCAACTAGTATTTATGTTCTAATAGTTGCACTTTATATCCCAGTTCTAACATTCTAACTAGATATACCTTTTTTGCTGTTGTCTCTACTAAATCTTGCTACTATCCAATATCCTTCTTTTATTTTTCTTTTTTTTTCTCTCATAGAATTTTCTAGTGCTTCAAATATTTGTTTTTCTCAATCATGCCTTTGGTCAGGTTTCTTAATAGATGTTTCTTTTAGCCTTTATTTATTTATGGAGCTCAAGTGTTGGGTGTATTTGACTCTACTATAGGAACTTGTTCGTTAGTTGTAGGTGAGGTTGAGGTAACATCTGTTTGTAAATTAGTTTTCTCTAGAATTTCCTTTAATATATATTCTCACATAGTATTATTATATGGGACTTCCCGAGTATCAGCCTGAATGAATGACATTTTATCTTGATAATCCTTTTATTCAACAATTGTTGTGGTAGTCACACAGGATGATTTAGAAGTAAATTTGATGTCTAGAGTTTTTTTTTCTCATTGCAATCACTCAACTATCCTCAATTTTGTCTATGTCGAACTTCCATTTTATATGCTAACTTTGGTTGAAGTGAATTGTTGATGTTTCTTTATTTTCTAATCTACCATCATTCTCTATCTTTTTATTTCAATGAATACATCTTTGACATGTCCAAGTTACTACAAGGTATCTCTTCCAATAGGCGATGCTAAAAATTGTTGCAATTCTATGCTTTTTTTCTACATACCCTTTTCTTGGGTACGCTCCAACACTTCTTAGGAAATTGAGTCTAAATTCTGTAGGTATTGTGGGCCTTGTAATTAAATACCCATCAAAATTTCTTGTCAATTGGTATTATATGTTGATGTGTGAATCAAGTTCGAACACTGTAAGTCTTAACTTGCAATCTGCTTAGAAGATTCTATGATAGGTACTTAGATGTAAAATTTAAATGGCCTTGGGTATAATTTTTCTTCCTTTCTTCTTATTTTTTAGTGTCTAAAAAGCGTAAAATTATATCCCCCAGCCTTTCTCAAGCTTGTGGTGGAATTGGGAATATTGTGTTAGCCTATTGACTTAGTTCTATAAGCATATGGTCAACTGTAGTCTAATATGAAAACTCTTGTGGATCTATATCTAAAGAGATTGTTGAGATTTAGTAGCTTGGGAAGAACTTGAAGCCCTAGTGATGGATGTTTGGATGAAGAAGAGAAACAGAATTGATATGGAATTGGAACCCAAGCTTGGGGTTCTGTACCTAAATTAATTAGGAAAAAACAACTGGACTTTCAGTGATTTGACACTTGTAAGTGTTAGAGGGCATGTAGAGGAGAAAAGAGTAGCTAAATTCACTCAAAATAGAGCCCTCTAATAAGAGATATTAATTTTTATATGGGGTTGGTGGTTAATTTGTCTAGTTGGGTAGGTCAACTTGGGCTAAAATATGCCCCAAGGAAAAACTCATGGAGCCATGTGTGTGCATATAAATAGAATTTAATTGTTGCAGATTTAGAGCACATCGAAAGTGAAAATAAAATTACGTATACCTTTGAGATAGATAGTGAACTTGAGGTAGCTAAATAGCTAACAACGAGGATGACTTTGGGACAATATGTGCAACAATTTCTCTTATGTTTCGGTGTGGATAGCCATGATGAACAAGGTTGCATCTCTAAGCTAAGTTTGAGTAATTTTCTTTGCTACTTTTGTGCGGTGTTCGGATCTCTATTTAGGTCATAGGGAATTGCTGCTACAACATCATGTTGGAGGCACAATTTGGATGGACGAGAGGGCTTGTAAAACATCTCTATCTTAGCAACAGTTAATCCAAGGAGAGAGGTAGATAAACAATAGTGTCTTCCTTTCTAGATATCTCAGATCACTTGTTGTTGTGATACAAATAATGGTAGGGTATTTTGAGGAGTTTCCTTACACCCAAAATAATTCTTTGGAAGTCTAGAAAGGAAATCAAAACAAGAGAATGTCTTTGGAGAAGGAAAATATATTTGGGAGTAGTTATTTAGGGTTGATGGTGTGGCCTAACCATATCTCGAGAAGCTTAGATGTTGAGGACAAGAGGACCAGGAGTGTGTTGGAAAGAAAGGTATATGTATCCTCTTGTTGATGTTGATTTTCTAGTCGAATCAGAGGTCCAAGTTACAAAGTTTGGTATTGGACACATGTGGACTATTGGAGGGAAGTGTGAGATTGGACCAAGTTGGCCCTAAATGCATCACCATTGAAGGACTAATGTGACTACCAAATGAAGCATAGATTGATGAAGCTTAAGGTTTGATCAATGAGGAAGAGAAGTTGTACAACCCAAGTTCATTGTGGAAGAAGGAAGTTCAATTTAATTATTTATTTATTTTTTTTAAAGTTTCAATGTTCATTCATTACCAATATCAATTTATTTAAAAAAAATCTCACCATTTTATAAATCTTACTACATTCCCAATTGTTTTCTGTAAATTTCTTTAAGAAGAGAGAAAAAAACATAAGAACAAAATAACCATAATTGCACTATACATACCTCACATAAAACCATATCCATAGCTATATTGAGGTATTAGAGAGAGGTAAACTCCCCTCTGTGAAAATAAATACAAATCTTATCAATATAGTTTTTGATTATTTAGAAATAATAATCTAATTTACATATAAATAAACAAAAAATTACAAATTGTAATTCTAAATCATCTTCGCTCTCCATCTCCATGAAAATACATTAGAAAATAGGTATTAATAATAAATATAGAGAAAAATAATTACATTGTTAAAATTTTGAGAAATAATTTACAATAAAATGGGAAAAAAATAAATAAATTCTATCACATTATTATATGCAATGAAAAGAATTAAAATGGCCTTCACCTAATATTTATGGAGACTTAAATTGAAAGTGTAAACAAAAGAGATTCTAGAAATTTAAAAATAAACCTAAATAAACTTTAAATAGACTATTAAATTTTCTTAAACCCTTTTAATAAAATTCAAACTCAAATATAAAATCTACAAACAAAAAAATGACACGGAGCTATCTATCTAATATCATCAAATACACCCAAGAAATCATTATAATGCAATCCCTAAAAAATTTTATTAATATGAATTTAATAAAACAAAAAGAAAACAATAATAATTAATGGAAAACTCACTAGCAATTGCTCAGAACCCATCGTCCAATAATGGCCAATCGCAAGTAGACTATATAGGCAGGATGTTGAAAGTGGCAAATTTGAATTCCTTAATTCTCATTTCCTGTAGCCCATGTGCACCCGAGCCACCATCTCTTATGTTCTTCATTCCACCAAATTATATGCATTTCTATTGAGTTTTTTAAAATCAACATGTCGTAGTCTTATTAGGCGTGTTGTACAACTTTTGAATTTTCTGATGACTTGAAGGTGATGAGTGATGATGGGAGGTGTTGAGAAACTACTGATGTTGCCAAAATACTAGGGTTGGAGTAATTAGATTGAGTCATTTAGAAAAATTCATCCGTTGTGGTCCTGACTCTATCAGTTGGGAGAGTGTGTAGCAGAGTAAACATTCATTTACACCCAAGTCAAATTTCATGTTGGTTATTGTTGGCAACATGAATTCATTTTAACATCTATTTAATATACAATATGGAAGGTCACTAAAAACATTATCTACAAACTTGATACAAATAACTTCTATGATGGTTTTAAGCATGCATAGTATCCAAAGCAAGAGATACACTTCAAATGAATTGAATGCTTGCATTAACTTATCCATGGTAAATTTAATAATATTTCACTTATTTTGGTAATTGACCATGACACTCATGAATGACAAAGCTCTTTTTTGTAACAACCACTATACTATTCAATGAGTATTTGAAAATCAGATTCTTTTATAATTATTTATAATTAATATATTCTTTTTTCCTTAGGAAAAACGATAATTTTATAATGACAACAAAATTACATGTTGTAGATGTTGATAATGCATTAAATGGTGCCATTAAAAAATGGTGATCAAAGAGACCAAAAATACGACTCCAAAATGGTGGTAAGCATGTTACCCTTTTCTCCATTTCTTCTTTTTAACCATTGTCCATTCTCCCCATGAAGGAGTGGCCATTACAAGTGCTAGTTGGGTCCCTTCATTCATTCTTGGATTTTCCTTATCTGAATTTGAACTTTTAGATACATGATGAAATTTTGAGTCCCTTGTCTTCATTTCTACCGTGAATCCCATCTCCTGCCTCGATGTGTTTGGTGGAGTTCCTAAAACTTCATGATTAGGGCTCCCCTTTTCTACATTTTCTTGTGTATTTTGGTCTTCTTCATTGGTAGGAGGATCCACTTCTTCATAATCCTCTTGTTTTGTTCTTCCTTTGAGGCACTTTCTTTGCATCAGGACATGAATTTTGTGGATGTCCCATTTTTCGGCTTATTCGACATCTAAATGTTGTGTTCCAAAAATCTAGGAATGTGTCTTGCATTTCTTGTTGTGTGTCAACAAAATATGATCCGACAATCCTTTGTTTAATTCTACCTCCACATAAATTATGGTGATTGTGTAGATTTATTAATTAAATATTTGGGTATCTTTCTTTATATATCTCCCTAATATGTTCCCAACGGTTATGGAGCCAAAAATATAAGGGTACATTATGCAATCTAACCCAAACTGACATTCAAGATACTACCATTATATTGGCGTTGAAATCTGGGAACCAAGGGGTGACAAAAAGTCTCGTAGAGCCCAAAAACCATGGATCCTCTTGCAATATAGATTCACAATCCTCTCACGATGTAAATTTTGCTATGAAAAAGCCCCTGGAGCAAAGGTGAATTTCACAATTTATGTCTAGTTTGTGAATATCCAATGGAAAAGATCCATTGGTTTTGGCCAAAAACTATTGAGTCTGCATGATACTACTTGAGATTCATATTTTTTTCAAAAATCATTTGTTTATGGTAGATTTATAGTCATTACTTGGATTTTATTCAGTTGTTCCACTATGAAGGGGTTGGGTATATTGTGTTTCTAATCTAGCGTTGTTGAGGCAACAAATTTGGATTTGAGGATATCTATGAACTAAAAGACTCCATTTTCTTACCCTTGATTCGATTACGTTCCTTTGTGAATACTAGATCCAGACATTCCATGTGTGCCCTTTTAATTTCTTGGTCGAGGTGATCCTCCTCGAAGCCTTAAGTTTAATATGATGGTGGACGATGGAAGGATGTTATAATCTTGTAACATCACATCTTCCTACATGGATTTTCCTCTGAACATCAGACTTTGTAGGAGCATTGTGATACCGAGAGTGTGCATGATATTGTGCTTTAAATGTTTGATGTTCTCTGTGTCCCGCACCCAAAATAATATTGATTTTCCATGTGGGGATTTGATCAAAAATTGGAAGGCTACCAGATCAAGTGCCCATACTTTACAGTCATACAGATCTTCAGCTAAATCAATGAATAAGTGTGGAGATGAAAAGAGGGATAGGGATTTATATGGTAGTATTAATTTCATAAGTGATGGCCAAATCACTGAACTCACCCACTTTGATGGAGGAAAATTATGATATGGAAAAATGTGAAGTAGACTCTGCATATATAACACTACTCCTCCATTTCAACAACCTAATGTACTTAGGGGATTGGGAATATCCAGATCTAGGATCTTTAACAACAATCCTACAGACATATCCAGATGTGTTTGAGGTGGAACATTCACTTTCGTAGACACAATTTGGCCTCCAAATCTAATCAATATTTCTATTGTGACTAAGAGAAGACAATTATAAGATTTCTATATTCAAGCTTCTGTGACCCCTACTGAATTAAGAAAAATCTTTCAGTAGAAATCACATAAGAGAAATTTTTGGCCCATGTGTTTCGAACCAACAAGTCTCGTTCATTGTTTTGGTACTTATGATGAACCACACTTGCTCGTTCGAAATGTGTTGGCCAAAACTTTCTCTTATGTGATTTCTACCAAAAGACATTGCTTAAGTTATAATATTTCTGCTCCATATTTGCCTTAATCCTACACAAGTTCATTCCCAACTCATGAATGAAGTTATAATATTTCTGCTCCGTACTCGCTTTAATCCTACACAAGTCCATTCCCAAATCATGAATGTGACTTCCTTCACTTCCATCTATGCCATTGTGTATGTACAGGGTGAGAAGATACTCTACATTGACAATATGGTTAATGATACTACCGATGGCCTAGCCTATGAATCTCCATCCTCACGCGGGAGACTGAAACCAGTATTAAATCCATTCAAAAACTCCATTATCAAACCCGCGAGCAGTGAGATCATTCCCTAGTGATGACATAGAAGGTGGATTTGATGTTTGAAGAAACCCAACCACATAAGGAAAGAGAACAAACTGAGAAACCCTAGCCATCACACCAAGCTCATCCTCTTGACATAGTTCCCCTTTCAATCTTTAATTTGATTTTTTAAATAATATATTCTTAACTTACATTTTAATCAATTTTTTTATTTGATTTAATGATTGTAAGTTCATAATTAGTGTATTAATTAATTAATTTTTTATGGTACACAATGGGTGAAGTTTATACCTTGTTAAATCTATTTAGTATAAAATCAAAAATTCACAAATATTTTTAGTCAATAAATTTTATAGATACAAATGACCATGACAATACCACAAGTAATAATGACTATGGATTTTCCTTGTAAGTTTGTATGAAAATCACAAGTTTGTATTATTTTTTAAAAAAATACAAATAATCAGAACATCATAGGTGACTATGAGCATGCATATTCTTTTAACCACAATCATTCGATGTAAAATTAAAAATATATTCAACAAAATAAACATAAAATTTAAAAATTAATTTACAAATGAATGTTTTCTGATGATAGAATTTTAAATGTATGTGGTTTTAATTTATGTATGTATTTTTGTTGTGCTTTTGTTTGCCTATGATTGTTTGTTTGGGTATAATATTTTTACACATATTTAATGTCATATACAACAATTACTTTTAGAATGAGTAGAATGTGTGAATTAACTTATTAATCTTTAAATTGTTGTTTAATTTGATAAAATCTTCTTTTTTCAACATCATTAATGAATTCAAATTTTTATAAGCACCACTATCCAATGCACAATATTTTTATAAGTGTTTTTAGTTACTATGTTTTTTATAGTTAGTTACAGGTTGATGCTTTGTGATGATAAAATTTTAAATGTTTGTGTTTTTATTTTATGAAATGTATGTGTTTGTTTCTTTATGCTCTTGTTATGTGTATAATTTTAGAACACAAAAAGTATTTCATTAGAATATCCCATATGGAAGTCCATTGCCCAAATTTTCTATTGACTTGATACAAATCACCCCTATGATGATTTACACACATAGAATATAATATGGAAGAATTATAGTCCCAATTAATTGAATGTGTATTAAACTATACATGTTCAAGTTAGCAATTAGTTTAACAAAATTTCATTTATTTTTTCAAATGACCATAACATCATGAATGGTTATGTATTTTTTGTAGGTATCACTATTCAATGCATCTTTGAGAACTATTTTTAACCAATATATATTGTTAATTAGTAACGAATCATTGTTTTGTGATGGTAAAATTTTAGTTGTTTGTGTTTTTATTTTATGTAATGTATTGGTTTGTTTCTTTGTGTGTCTATGTCTATAAATTCCTGAACATAAAAAAACTTTTATTAGAATAACTTGATACAAATAAATTATATTATGATTTTAAGAATGCATAGTATCCAATGCAAGAATTACACTTCAAATGAATTGAATGCTTGCATAGCTTATCTATGCTCAATTTAATAAAATTTCACTTATTTTGGAAATGACCATGACCATCATGAATGAAAATGTATTTTTTTTTGTAACCAACACTATTCAATGTGTGTATTTCAAAATTACAATTATTTTAAATTAATATATTCTTATAATTAATTATAATTTTATGTTTTATGGTAGAATTTCAAATCTTTGTGATTATATTTTATTTTTTTGTATACATTTGTGTTTGTGCATATATAATGGCTTTACCCATACATAAAGATCGTATATAACAATTACACTTTAAACAAGTTGAATTTGGGTATTAACTTATTTTATGTGCAAATTGATATTCAAATTAATAACATCCCATTTATTTAAAAAAATGATCATAACATTTATCAATTAACATATATTTCAATAATAAAAATAACTATAATATTACAAATGATTATCATGATAAATTTTTTGCAAGCAGAACTACTCAATACATTTATCAGAATTTGCAAGAAATTATGTACTTTAGAAATTAATTAGCTAGAAATTGATGCTTTATAATGATATAATGTTAAAATGTATTTTTTATTTTTTAATATGCGTTTATTTGTTGTGTTATTTTTTTCTTTTTTGTTTCATGATTTTACAGATACATAATATCATAATATTATACAAAAATGAGGAAAAAGTTCAATCTTATATTTTAACTCACTTATGTTCAATTTAATTTGTTTGCAAATATTTCAATCAAAATATATTTCAAAAATACAAACATGGAGTTGAATTTTTATCCTTTGATTTATATTTGTGTTTAATTTAATAAAATTCATTTTCAAATAAAAGACAATTATTTAAAAAAAATATAACTTTCTTTTTTAAACATGCTAAATATGTCTTTTGGAGGTGCTTATGTTTCCTCTAGTTACAAAATTGAATTGTAATAAGCATTGGTAAATTTATATTATGACCTTCTTAATTGAATATTCAATTGCCCCTAACAAGTCAAAGTGCATCAAGTGATGTGGACATATGACAATGTGAAACATTTATTTTTTATTAATATACAAGAAAATTTGTCTTTTTTGTGTTATGATTCTTGAAAAATTATTAAAGGCTTAAATGTGATATTGGACTTCTAATTCACATGAAATGAGTTATGCCCAAGAAGAGGAAAGATAAAAAGTTCAAAAAAATTTATCCCTTTTGCTAGAGTTGAATTGTCGGTTTTGTAGACTACCAAGAAAACACATGATTTAATAAAAAGTTTCGTTTGTGAAACTCACTTAAAATGATTGTTGGAGATAAAAGGAGTTGGATAAAATATAAAGTTATATTCGTAAATAATTATTTTATTCATACCCCAAAAGTAGTAAGATGTTGCTAAGGGTCAAGGAAATGTAAATTGGAAAATGACTATATTGGTCTCCTGGGAAGTAGGAGTTAGAGCTTTGGGAAGGTACATGGAAACATAGTTCTTGGTTGGAGGAATGCAATAGCCTCTGATCTATTTACATCAAGAAAGATTAGATAAGTATTTCTAAAAAAATCACTTGAATGTGTGCAAGATGCAAAGGATAATAATATAATAAATTAAAAGGCTTGTTTGGATGGAAAATATATAAGCGTGCACAAAAATATACATTTGAATGTGTCAAAGATGAAAAAGGATTTATGTAATTAATCAAAGAAGCTTGTTTGAATGGATAAATATACAAACATGCACAAAAACCCTTATTCACCTGTAAAAATATAGTTTGTTGTAAGCCTACTATAGAGAAGACTATTGAAAGCTAAGAAAAAATAATTTATAGATAATTTAAGCTCTAGAAGAGTAAATTTATACCTAGTTTAGCTTGCTATAGGTCAAAGCACTAGAATCATATCAATTGGGCATGGAACAAGCAACCTTGGGTAAAGAAATATTAGGGCCTAAAGGACAACCTTCTCAAAATCCCTTGACAAGGGTTCAACGTGCCTCTTGCCTAAATCTCATATGCTCTTCTTCAATGAAAATGATAGTAATAGTAAATTATATACAATCATTATTCAGAAACAAAATATATAGAGTTGACGTGAATATCTAATGTGTACCCATAGAATATAAATAAAACAAACAATATAGTATTTTAAACTTTTGATGGAATCAGTTCATTACACATAGTAACAAGTAAATGGATTGTATAAATTTTTCTTATGAATAAAAAGAAAGATTTACATTGTTGGGGCAATAAGACGGAAAAACTATTTTCTCATAATTAAATATTCTCACTAAAAAAGACAGGGTAAATCCCTTGAATTGAAATTGATATACATGGATTGTTTCAACTGTCGGGCCTTTTGGGAAAATCCCTGGCTAGATAACGGTATTATTTACAGTCAAACAAAATCAAATTTCCTTGCAGCGAGCATCAAGCAAAAATTACAACCAACATTGAAACCCTGTAAAGAGGAAGCATTGGATAAGTATTTGAAGGCCAAAGCATAGGTGAAAAAGCGTGCATGAATTTTTACCCTAAAACAATGTCACAAGATAACCCAAGTTGGTCATAGATTAACCAACACATGCAAGAAAGGAATTCCTTTTTTTGGATTGGAATAACTCTAAATTAATGAAACAAAGAATGTTATAGAGGGTTTTAACATAAGTAGAGTCTAACCTTAGTAATATAGATGACATCCTTCAACCCGATACTTTGTTGTAAAGGGAATAACATTAGTATTGTACATATATGTTTGTACAAAGAAAAATTATATGGAGATGAGAATTGGGTTACGTTTTAGTCATAGAGTGAAAATTCAAGAAAGATTGTAAAATATTGGAAGGAATTCCATGTATTAAGTTTAGTTCATTTTGAAACCATTGAGAAAAATAGAAATTATGTTGAGATCCTTTGAGGGAAGCATAACCAATGTCTGATACATCAAAACCACAAAGTTAGAAGTAAAAACATACAATAATATACCAAATATGCAATAATGGCTATACTATAAAAAACATAAGTGAATGTAGAGGAACCAAAGACCTTGTGATGGATTACCAAAGGATTTCATCCATACCACATTTTACAAGGAGTATTTTTCTAAGAGCGTGAGATGGACGTAAGTTTTACACATACATTCCACATAGAATCACATCATCCCAACACATCAGTGTTCAATTTTTGAAAATCCTCATTGAGCAAACTATATTAATTGTAGTAATGTTCATTCTTTCAACTACATAATTTTTTTGAGAATTCTATGGAACTGTGCTATGATGTTGAATCCCATGCTTGTAGATATTTTTCCATATTCATTAGAGTACATTATATTCCATTAACAGTATGAAGAGAGCCAATATGTGATTATGCTTCATATCCAATCCATACTTGAAATTCCTTAAAAGTTTTGAAAGCTTGACATTTACTTATCAATAAATACATGTTATGAAACCAACCCACAAAAAGACATAAAAGATAGATCAACACCTTAGAAATAAGCCTCTTTGAGGGGGAAACCTCCTTTACATTACACATGAAAATTTCTTCGATGATACAATTGACAAGACGTCCTTTCTTTATATAAGAGTCTAAGGGGTCATGATATAATCAGATCTTACATAACAATATTAATGTAAGAGCACAATAATAATAATAATAATGGGTTTCTATAGGGCACAATAATAAAAATATGGGACTACATGGGCATTAAAATATAATAAGGTGGTTGTATTAATAGCAAAAAGGGGTTACACTAGTAGTATAGGGACCTAAAAGTATGCCTAAAACATTCCAATGTAATCATAAATACAATTATTCATACATTTATTTTCATATGCATAAGGAAAGTGCATAAGACCACACAAATTAAAATATATATTTCCAACTTTTCTACATGAATAAACAGGCCTTGCTAGCAAATGTGAACAAGGAACAATAGATTTCTTATACTCCTAGCGAATGTCAACAAGGAGAAAGTTATCCAAACAATTATATGAGACAAAGAAGAAGTTAGAAATGATTATGCATAGATAAAGACCCATACAAATAAGGAAGTGGAAAATCCCACATATATTTAATAGGATACTCAATTAACATATTTAATGCTTAAAGTAGTTAGGTATAAAAAAGAAGCATGTTTAGTTCTCATTATTTGGGAATTAAATCACCCTTGAAGAGGAAGGGGCATGACTAAGTAGAGCAAAAAATGAGATGATATTGATGAATACTCTATGAGCTCTCGGTAGAATAAACAATGTTTCAATGTAAATAAGCCCAGTAATTTTTCACGTAGTAGACAAAAAATTTTGGGGCAATATTTAGAGTGGGTTAATATTCCATGGTTTTTCAAAATAAAAAATAAGCATAGTTATCACTTTTGACATTTTTTTAATTTATTTTCTGAATGTTTATACTTTAAAACTATTTTAACTTCAAAATCATTAGAACTCTCAATATTTTTACGAAAATAACATTAAACACTTTTATTATGCATATTATGGGGTACTAATGTTAGACAAGGTTTATAAGCTTTAAAATAAATTTCCAACCTTGAAATTTTTGCTACTAGATAGAACCCTTCGAGAAGAAAGAAAAAACATGGCGCAATTGTGGAAAATATATAAAAGAATGAAGTGAGTAACAAAGAAGAATAACTTCAGACATTGTTGAATAAAACTAACATGTGGGGAATAACTAACAACGAATAAATTTGTGGGTCATTTAATGTTTGCATGTTGGGATCCTCTGTCACATAGTAACAATGAAAATCCTCAATGCGAAGGGTGTGTACATTTCATGATATTTATTCTTTGAAATGATGAAATA
The DNA here is from genome assembly GCA_000404065.3 of Pinus taeda. Lineage (NCBI taxonomy): Eukaryota > Viridiplantae > Streptophyta > Pinopsida > Pinales > Pinaceae > Pinus > Pinus taeda. Next base: position 2,052 of record APFE031417192.1, on the reverse strand, counting down.
CAATTTAGGATGCATAAATGTAGTTATATTACAATTTAGTGAAAGGAAAAATGGATGCTTCTTTTATTCCATTAAAGTTTTTTATGCATGTCCAAGTTTATTTCACCTTCATGGCTTCTTTTGATCAAAAGGAGAACTACGGAGTTTATAAAATTATGAACATTTTTAGTAGAATAGTTGCAATAGGAGGTGATGTAGGTGTTACCTATCCTAAACAATGTGTATTGTTGAACAATTATCTCCTTCTTAATGAAAAGTATTATCTTTCGGATTGAGTGTATACCTATTCTATTAGATTTCCATATACTTTAATGTTTTTCCTAAAATATATTTATTAATTTGTGAATAACCATCAAAAAATATATTTTTACATTGTAATATGATTCTCTTCGAAATCACGTGGAAGGTGTTTTTCATATCTCACACCCATTCAAAGGGGGATTTTTGTGAATAATGAGGTTAGAGAAACATTAATATGTGTATAATGGTGTCACTATGTTTTGGTTTGTATCCTTTAAATTCCATTCCTATATAAATAAATGTGAATGCATTTGAGATTTGCATAATTTTAATAGAAAAATATCTCATATACTGTACATGTAAGTGAAAATCAATGAAGCCATTGCATTGAACTCAACAACACCTTACATTTCAAAACAAAACCTCAACATTTAACTTAGAATTGAGTAGAAAAATGAAAACAAAAACAAAACAAAAAAAATATTAAAAGAAATCATATTACAAATATATATGTTTATCTATATAAATATAAATATTAGTGATTAGAAAAATGGGAATGCATAATTTACAAATCTGAAATGCATATAAATAAATCTGTGAAATCATATTGATGATTCTTTAATTTTGTTATGTTGATAGTGTGTATCCCTTGATAGGATTTCTATAATTCTAATTTAACTATCAATAATAAATAGGTTGATGCTAGAGATTCAATAATTAATAATTAATATTTTTAATATTACTCATTAATAGAAGGTTAAGACTTATTTAAAATGTAATTATGATCTCCATCCTTCTGAATTTAATAAAAAAATCTTTCCAAATTAATTTAAAATATACTATATATAAGAATATTTTGACTATTAAAAATGAGTTATTGCTTTTTGTTATAACTACTGTGACCATATAATCAAATGGATTGAAAAATTTCTATAGCCATCAATCTATGATAAAAATCAAAACACTAACCGCATTATACATATTGCATTAACGAGATTTAAAATTTTATAAAAGTTAACTATATGTTTATTATTATTGGAGTTATTGAAAATATGTTTATCCATGTAGTTTCACCCTACTATTATTACGGAAATCCTTTAATTGGAAACATGTCTTCTTACATTACGATGGCTTAAAAATACCACATTCCCAATATGATGTGTTGATATGCCATTTTCTTAAATTAATTAATTTGAGATAATTTAATTAATAGAGTATACCTAATTTTTGTAGAAATCTTATTATTGATATGTCAATATTACAATGAATATTCTGACATATTCCACAGGGTTTACATAATTTTGGTAGAAATCTTATCATTGATATGTCAATATTACAATTAATAATCTAACATATTCCACGAGGTTTAAATATCTACGATCAACCTAATAATTAAATTATAACTATGGAAGATTTATTCTTACTATTGAGCATAATTATAGGAATATCTATTGTAATTTATTTCCAATTGAAGTTAAAAGAAAATATTAACATAAAATTAAGACAAACAAGGGAAGCCATATAAATCAAATGGATGGAAGTGAAAATAAAATTCAATCCATGATAACCATCAAAATGGGTACCCTATTATTCCTATCACATTTCATAGCTTAAAAAACAATATAAATTAACTAAATTATAATTTTATTACAAATTATATTTTGGTTTTTTATAAAAATAAATAAACTTGCATGCATATTTCAAAAACAACAAAAAATCTTAGTGGAAAATTTTGGCAGTGAAATATGTCAATATTACTATGAATGTTCAAACATATTCCATGGGGTTTAAATATATTCCATCAACCTAAGA
>APFE031417190.1:0-10582 GCA_000404065.3 Pinus taeda | reverse complement strand
AACAAAAAACACAAGCAAGAATCTCCATTAGAATTACCTGGATGGTTCAAAGGTGTGAGTCATCTGTAGATAAGTTCACACCAAGAATGCCAACAAACTCCTTTTTTGAACCAGGAATTACAAATCACCCTAACAACAAATACAAGGAATAGAGAAATAACTCAGAGCTCGACAAAAACCCTAGCAGAGGTTCCTCACACTGTGAATAAAAACTGACCTAGAAGATACTAGGAGCATGAACCAAAGAGGAAAAATGATGAGTGAACATACCCATTCAAGGGTTAGACAAAGCAAGGAACCCCTCCTCCATCCGATCTAGTGGAGAAAATGATGTCGTTGATCCAGAGCGAATTCCATGGTTACAATGTACGAGATCCTGTTGTAATAACTCCAACAAGGTGTTGGCATTATGATGTATGTGTTGTACTTCATGCAAACCCACTTGTAGCAGAACAACTCAATTGTATATGGTAACTAGATGAATCTACCTAAGAGATATCAGATGTGACAGAATGTATGACAATAGTGTTTACTGATGTGGTGGAATGCAGGGTAGCTTCAAGGAATCAATTAAGAAGGAAACTCACTCAGATGAAGGATCACAGCATAGTAGGTAAAGAATAAAGAATTATAAATCAGTCTTCACAGAATGAAGAAAGAGAGGTATACGCAGGTTCACCACTGACCGAGCTGCGTGTACACATAGGTTCAATTTATACAAGAGGAATATACGTATACATGCACTTTCATAGAAGGAAAATGATGAAAAGAGATCTTGGGTATTTTCCAAAATCCCCTTTCTTGAAAAAATTTCGATCCTTGACCTATGGGTTATGGGCCCACTAAGGCTTATCGGAAGCATTTTAACCTTTTAATCCTTTCAGTTTATTAACGTGGATATTGATCATCCCTTAAACACCATCTCAAGCATGCAATATAAGTCTAAAACCTCACTACCACGTAGCAATATATGGCTTTTTAAAAATAATATGGGCGCCTCTGTAGACATCAACGCGCACGTCCTTAAACTCGTAGATTTTTTTTTGAAACAAATAGCTAGTAATAGCAATATCGTATTCCAGCAAAATACCCTTGTGCGACTGAATCCATACGGGTCAACAATTGGGCGATCACTGAACTAGAAAAGCCTTGCCATCAACACTGGGTGAGACCGAATAAAATGCATCTTAAGCTCACATAAACTGTCAGCAAGAAAGTGGGGCAGGTAACTTTAATTACAGAGATAAACAATTGATTGATTTCAGCTACAGCTGCTGCTAATTATTATCAATTCCAGGGAGCTGGGATTAATCAAAACATAGACGTATATAATTAGCACGGAACATGAACACACAGGCATATGTAATTAACATTGAGCATGCTCTTATATATTTACAAAACAATTGCGTTCTAAGGCATTCCATCCTTAGAACCAAATCGCTGTCGATTACATTCTATTCATCCACAACGCCTATCTATTATTCTATATTTCGCTCTCTATCTCTATCACATATATATACAAGAAGTGTTATATTGGAAGGATCGATCAGATCCTCTCCTTGTTTTTATGGCCATCTTGATTAGCGATCACCAGCCCTAAAGGCAGCATTTTAAAAAAGAAACAATAGTTACCCACGTGAATTTCTCCACCCTCTACTTTGGAAGGCATTGTTACTTAGAAACTACCCATAAAACACGGGTCTACAATCACCTCCATCAACATTCATCAAGTCTTATCGTAATCAAACAGAGGAACAACACATGGAAATTATGCAACGATCAACACAATCGGAGAGGGTGACGTTGATGATTTTTCTTAATCACGTACATTTGTGCTTTATGAGTGTTTTTTCTTTGAGGATAGCCATTATCACCTCCTTGTTTTTCTCCAACGAAAGCTCTTCAAAACGCATGCATGGCTGTTAACAATGGTAAATCATATCCGCTTTAAATCTACTTTAAGTCTGTTTTTCTGCGTTAAAGTAGACTTTCCTCTGTTTTTTTCCCTTCGTTTAGCTTCGCTGGTCCACTTCTTCATCGCTCCACTTGGATTTTTCTTTAATTAAGAAAAGTGTGAGATGCACCTGCATCAGAAAATCGTGTATACCTTGGAAAAATAAATTCTTGGTTTGAATTATTTGGTCCATGATCAATGATATCAATCGAAGGTATCGGGTCCGAGGTATTGACCCTAGGTATTTGGTCCAAGCTATTGGTCCTAAGTGGTTTTGGTCCATGGTATTGAGAAAGGTCTACAAACTATAAAAGGAGGAGAAGATCATTCGGCCAAAGTGTGGAAGTATCGAATATTTGATGAAGTGTGAGATCTAGTATGCAGGTTATTGGGTTATGATGCAATGCTGGATCTGAACCAAGGATGAATCTTAGCTAATGATGAAGGATAAGATCTAATGATGTATCAGGATCTTAAGGCTTGAATTGAATTATATTTATGTGGTTTGATCATGTATCTCAATAACTAGCGCATGTTGTAGTCTGTAAATATGATGATTTGGGTATGACTGAAGTCTAGAGTAATTATAATATTTAAATCATCATTTACAGATCTATCCACAGGTTCACTTTAGAAAAGGAGTGTATACACGCTGGTTCTACATATCAAAGCAATGTATATATCATAAAGTTGATTTGCATATCTGTACGTTGGTTCGCTTTCAGGAAAGTGTGTATGCATGCAGGATCAACAAATGGAAGTAGTGTATACCTTATAAAATATGTTTTAGTTGCTTTTGTTTGTTGTTGTAGTGTTTTCGGTTCTGGATTGGGTTCTATTTACTGTATTCTATTGATAACTCCAAGGTTTTACTTTTTTATAAGTTTTAATGAGTTTGAAAAAGTGATAAAATGTACTCAATACCAAAATAATTTTTTTCGTTAATGATCTGTGACCTGCACACTTAAAGTCAAAATACTTAGCTCTACTAAAAAAATAAAGTAAAAAACATTATAAAATTTTATTTTAAAAGTGAATAGGAAAAAATAATATTTAAATGAGCCTACAAGCTTATAAAAAAAACCCCAAAAGTAAAAATGTTTTTACCATTTTTATTTTTATTAATTTGAGGACATAAAAAGAAAATTCAAAAGGAATATTTTATGTACAATATCATTTAACATTTATGTTTACATACTTTCCATAATAAAGAAGTGGATGAGAGGAAAAATGTATGCATTCTACACGGTGGATATAGTTTGTATTATAAAATAGATATAGTGAGTGATATATTTTTTTCTTTTTGTTTGGTTTAAGAGTTTGTTTTTTTTTTTATTATTTAAAGGTGAAATGGCTTCCACAATAATTTATTATTTGAACATCCTTGTTTCCAAATAACCATGCATGCTGCCACATCTTTCTCAGTACAATATTAAGCATATATAATCATAAAAATCATGTATCATGATTCTCCACATGACTTTCACATGACTTCCATAATCATTTATAATTTAAGCATCCCTGTTTGCAAATAACCAGATCCCCTACGACTTCTTTCTCAATATAGTATTAAGGATATATAATCATACAAATCATGTATCATTCATAAATCATAATTAACTATATGTTCCAGATCACCACGATCATCCATGGATCTATGTGTCTCAATCTTGGATCACCATCCATGTCATACATCTATATCCAAATTAGGATACCAAAAGAGAAAACATCAATAATATGAACTTAACCAAAATCAGTCTTTACCAGAAGCACATAGAAATCATGTGACCTAAACCAGTTCTATAGAATACAAGCATATACATAATTTTGACATGCATAATATTTGTATCACTGCATCAAAATCACCCTCTCGAAGTGTAATTAAAGCTATCTCACCAAGAAGGGACATTATAACTACAAAATTTTGGGATAAGATTGGTAGAATTAGAAATGCTCTGGTGCACTTTGTCAAAATATTAAAGGCTACCAAGCAAGAAAGGTGCATCTTTTACACTCATATATGTGTTTACGTGAACATCTCAAATCCCATACCTAAATCCAATAAGATTTTCTACCAAGATAAACTATGGAAATAAACCATTGACTACAAACATATTTTTTTAAAATTCCATCATTTCCATGAATATGGGAACCTCTACCAAAATTTCCCATTATTGGTTCAAAAACACCTGGTTTTCCCATCCCAGACTGAAGATCAAGATGGATTCTCGAAGCTCATGGGTCATTGTTGAGGCCCTAAACCCCCTTCATCGACTCCACCCATAAGAAAAACCCCTACCACGAGTAATATTTTTGACCCCCTTGCCTCCCTCTCCTCCATGCCTTAGTCCATCTACTCCTCTCCCTTAGAAAACAAAATTCCTGATGCTATTGGTCGCAATATCCTTTAGGGACCCATCATCCAACCCTATTAGCCCCTCTGATCTTGCTCCCCAATAGCCCCCAACTGCAAATCCAAATCCCAACGTGCAAAATAAAGAGATAAAGGACACATATCTAGATGCCCTTGACCATCCAAAGCTTGAAAAGAACCAAGCTCCATTCCATAACATCAAGTCAATATTCTTATCAAAGATGTCCTCAAGTCTTGGAAACAAGCTAAAAAGTCCTGATATGGAGAATGCAATTTCAATTTCTTGGAGTTCATGTCTTACCTAAGAGATATTTTCAAGCCACATAGAGAGGATAAAAAAAAAATAAGAAAGAAAAACCAACAAATATTGAGGGAACTAGGAGAAACATTACTTAAAGGAGGTAGAATCAAACACATCTTAGAGGTCTATCCCTGCAATGCCATTCCTACTCATTTAAAATTATCTCCTAAAACATCATAGGCTTTAGCTATAAATAAAACAAATTCTTTTGAAATTAAAATTGAGAAACAAGAATCCAAAATTTAGGTCGATCCAAGAAGCAAAGTTGTCTGGTGATTCCATCAACTAATGAGTAAAGAAGTGGGGGCATAGATACCAATCAGTTTCAATACACACCTCGATACAATCAGGTGGCTTAGGTATCATATAGAATTCCCAAGATGTCATGATCCTAAGTATGTTTTATTCTTTCTAGATCTTGACTATCCAATTCCAAATTCTATAGTCCTTCGAAACTTGTTTTCTCTCAATTGTTTAAGGTCCCATGCTCTCTAGAGAGAAAAATCAATTCCTTCAGTCCATTAAGAAAATGAAACTCTTAATCTCCCTGATGCCTTCTTATCTACTTTTCTTTGAAACTTTGTGCTTCACCTTAAGGTACTGATTTTGAGCCCATACCCATCTAACGGTTCATTATTAAGGTCTTGTTCCAAGAACAAGAATTGTGCATGAATTCCAAAATCTTTTTGGTTTTGAAGAAATGACGTCCACAATAATTTATAACTTGAACATCCTTGTTTGCAAATAACCATGCCCCTTGTCACATCCTGCTCAGTATAAGACCAAGTATATATAATCATACAAATCACGTACCATGAATTCCACATGACTTCCACAATCATTTATAATTTGACCATCCCTGTTCGCAAATAACAAAGTCCCCTACCACATCCTGCTTAATACGAGATTAAGCATATATAATCATAAAAATCATGTATCATGCATAAATCATAATTAACCATATGTTCCACATAACCATGATCATTGATGGAACAATGTGTCTCAATCTTGGATCACCATCCATGTCATACACCTATGTCCAAGCTAGGATACCAAAAGAGAAAACATTGATAATATTCACTTAGGCAAAATTATTCTTTACCAAAATCAATGTTTATCATAAGCATATAGAAATCGTGTGACCTAAACCAGGTCTATAGCATACAAGCATATACATAAGTCTGACATGCATAATATTTATATCACAGCATCAAAATCACCCTCTCCAATTTTCATCAAAGCTATCTCACCAAGAAGGGACCTTATAGCTACAAAATTTTGGGATAAGATTTGCATAATTGGAAATTGTTTGGGGCACTTTGTCAAAATATTGAAGGCTACCAAGCAAGCAAGGTGCATCTCTTACACTCATATATGTGTTTACATGAACATCTCAAAACCCATACCTAAACCCAACAATATTTTCTACCAATATAAATTGTGGAAATAAACCCTCGACTACGAGAACATTCCTTTTAGATGTCATCGTTGCCATGAATATGGGAACCTCTACAAATTTTTCCCATTATTGGTTCAAAAACTCTGGTTGAACCATCCTAGACTGAAGAGTAAGATGGCTTCTCCAAGCTCATGGGTCATTTTCAAGGCCTTAAACACCCTTCATTGACTCCACTGACAAGGAAAACCCCTACCACTTGTAAGAGTTTGAACCCCTTGCCTCACTCTCCTCCATGCCCCAACCCATATACTCCTCTCCCATACAACAAAATATTCGTGATGATATTGGTCCCAATATTCTTTAGAAACCCCTCATCCCACCCCATTTACCCCCTCCGATCCCACTCCCTAATAGTCCCCAACCACAAATCCCAATCCAAACCTACATAATGAAGAGATAAATGACATGGATATAGATTCCCTTGACCACCCCAAACTTGAATTTTTTTATAATGGAAAATACCCAAGCTCCATTCCATAACATCAAGTCAATATTCTTAGCAAAGCTTTCCTTAAGTCTTGGAAACACGCTAAAAGGTATACATAATTAGAATCCAATTTAAACTCACTTGGAGTTCATGTCCCACCCTAAAAGAGATTTCTCAGCCACATAGAGAGGATAAGAAAAAAAGAAGAAAGTTAAACCAACAAAAGTATTGAAGGAACAAGGAGAAATATTAGTTAACTCACGTAGAATCAAACTGATTTTAGAGGTATGTCCCTCCAAACCCATTCCTACTCATTGAAAATTGTCTCCCGAAACATCATAGGCTTTAACTGTACATATATAAAAAAGGCTTTCGAAAGTAAAATTGAGAAACAAGAATTGAAAAATCATGTTGATCCATGAAACAAAGATGTCTGGTAATACCGTCAACCAATGAGTAAAGAAGTGGGGGCATAATTACCAGTTGGTTTCAATACACACCCCGAGGCAATTAGTTGGCTTAGTATCATATATAATTCACAAGAGTTCATGATCCTAAGTATGTTTTCTTCTTTCGATATCTTGACTATCCAATTCCAAATGCTATAGTCATTTGAAATATGTTTTCTCTCAATTGTTTATGGTCCCTTGATCTATTGAGAAAAAAATAAATTCCTTCAATCCATCAAGAAAACGAACCTCTTAATCTCCTTGATGCCCTAGATCTTGGGAAATGGATTTAATATAATTAAATATCTTGAGAAAAAGGTGGGAATCCAAAATGGAAGAAAAATTCATCCTTTTCTAGGAAACAATGGACTCTACCCACTTGCTAGACCTTGATAGAATCAATGGCTTACACACTTGGAGTAATTGTAGAGGGTGAACTCAATAAACAATCACATGTATGGATAAGTAGCTCCTCTCCAAGAACGTAAAGTTTTGAGACATCTTCATTGAGCCCTTCATTCTTCCTCATCACAATCGGACCACTAGTCATTATAGTTGGATATGAACAATAAGGCCCATCCACCTTTTCATTTAGAAGGGTTCTAGATTCAACACCCACAATTTTAGGAAAACATTAAGTAATGGTAGAAGGAAGAAAATAACATTGAAGGGACCATTATGTATCAATTTTAGCAGAAACTCAAATACTTAAAAATCCAACTCATTTCCTGGAACAAAGAAAAACTTGGAAATATTCTCCTTGTCAAGAAAGACCTTGAAGCTTGCATGGAAGCTATACAAAAATAATCCATCATCCATGGAAGGTTGGAGGAGCTAATTGTTGAAGAAGCATGAGTTATCACATAGTTCAAGAAAAGGCACTAACAAGAAGAGATTCTATGGCACCAAAAATTGCTTATCCAATGGTTAAATAACGGGGAACATAACAATGGTTTTAGCAGTATCTAATGCAAGATTGAACAAACCAGCATAAACATTGTTCAAGTTATTAAAATTTGGAAAGATATTTGGTTGAAATAGGGTTGGTTGGATTGTTTTATTTGTTTTAAGCAAGGATTTGAAACCCTAAGCAACCACCTCTCAAAACCCTTAAATCTGGACACATTGCTAAAAAGGCTAATGTTCATTGCCATGAACAATCAATTAGCCTTGTAACACTTGAGGGAGCCCCCTCTAGTTGAAGTGTGAGCTTGAGCCTAAAGTAGGTGGAGTTGATTTCTTAATCTTATTGATTTCAAATTTTAAATTTTAATGACGTATTTATTGTCTTTTATAACTTTATAAAGTAAAATCATTAATTAGTTTGTATAATATTACATGCAAAACTAAGAGGATCACTTAATTATTTTTATTATTAAATAATTGTAGATAATTTTTATAAATAAAATTATATATTATAAAAAATATTCAATTTCTTATATTATTTTTCTAGCACTTAATTCTAAGAACTTATGATTAACTTTTCAAATAAAAATTTATATATTTATAATTTTTATTTATTAAAAATATATAAATATTATAAGATAAGTGTATTTGAAATTATATAAATAAAAATATTAAAAAGTGATGATGGTGATGATGATAATTAAAGTCCACTAAAATCAATAGGGTTTATCCAAGCATAAGAAAGAAAAGAAGGGAAATAAGTGTTACTAGATCACTATAGTTTTGGTCACTTATCAAATTAAGAAGGTTGGAAATGTGGTAGAGGTTTTAGAAATAAAAATGGATGTGAGTAAGAGTAGGGCAATCCAAGAGAAAATGTTTTTCATCTTCAACCTTATTAGTATTGCAAGGGTGATAGAGTCTTTCATCCCAAGATGTTTTGGTAATTGACCAACGCTTGGTTTCATTCCAAAGCTCATAAAAATTATTTCTTATCTCCACAATGTTCATTTTCTTGTTACCCGTGATTCAAAAAAATATATTGTTATATCTCTATAAAATTTAAAAAACACTTATTTTATTTAAAGAAAAAACAAAAATTCCAAATTTATACATAATTAATATACAATTAAATTATATAATCAGTTATTTTATTTATTTAAATTATATTATTTATTTTTCAGAAATCTAAAGAAAAAAATGAATCCAGATAGCAAAATTAAAAACTATATAAACTATATTTAAATTATATAAATTAAAAATACCAAAAATAGTTTAATTATTTTTATCATTTTAATAATTCAAAAAATTAAAAAATATATACTATTATATATTTTTTTATATACTGTACTTTTTAACATTTATATTTCTTAATATTTCATCATAAAGAAATGGACAAGAGCATCATGTATGCATTCTATATGGTGAATATAGTTTTTAACATTTATATTTTTTAACTTTTCATTATACATATTTAATATTTATATATCTTAATATTTCATCATAAAGAAGTGGACAAGAGCACAATGTATGCATTCTACATGGTGAATATAGTTTTTAACATTTAGATTTTCTAACCTTTCATTATACATATTTAACATTTATATATCTTAATATTCCATCATAAAAAAGTGGACAAGAGCACAATGTATGCATTCTATATTGTGAATATAGTTTTTAACATTTATATTTTTTAATATTTCATCATACAAAAGTAGACAAGAGCATAATGTATACATTTTGCATGGTGGATATATGATGCAGGAGCATCTAGCTGACGCGTCATCATGACAGAAGGTTGTTTGGTCTCTGAGAGGACTAAGAAGGAAATTGCAAAGTGAACACTGTAGTCATTTTTTTGTGTTATTTTAATTTATTAAATAACAGTATTTAGGAAGTTAGAGGATTAATTAGTGAAACTGTTGCAAGTAATTATTTTTATTTTCATGTCAACTTTTACAAGTTGTAATGTAGGAAAATAAACAGTTTTTGAACTAAAAAATGTAACCAACAACAATTACGAGAAAATAGTTTCCAGACAATAATTGAAAAGAGACAAAATGCAATTGTAAGAGGTTTGACTTTTTGAGAAGGAGAAATATAATAAAATATCACTGAGCACACAATCTATTTTCTAATATCCTGTAACTGTCTATTTATCATCCTATTAAATATCCTGATACAGGGAAGGCACATTCTTTGGTTTCTTATTCCACAAGCATATACACATATATGGTTCTATTTGTGTTGATTAAAGTAGGTCAATAAATCAAAGCAAGCTTGCAAACATAACTACAGAGGACGCTACAGAAACAAGGTCATACAGTTCCAGAAATTATCAATCAAAAGAGCGCAGAGGATTCCTCGAGGTTTTATACATTTCGAGCATCAAAGATAACAATAAATCGCATGCATTTTGAACAATAAGGACATACGAGTCACAAAGGTATTTCTGAAGAATAAACCCTCTTCGTTTTATTTACAAAATAATCACAGAACCTCTGTTCTGAATACATACAGTCACAAATCTTTGATTCAATATACAAAAAATCCATGCAAATAACACTATACAAGTTTCAATGAGTTTATCATAGCAGACAGGTTTAGAAACCCTAGCCATATTCCAAACCTACAGCAACTACCTATAAAAGAAACAATGCAAGTCTAGCGGACCTCAACTACATACTGTCGGTCGGTCACAAGTCATCATAA
>APFE031417187.1:0-29592 GCA_000404065.3 Pinus taeda | reverse complement strand
ATATATATATATAATTACAATTATAATTTTAATCCCTCTTGGAATTTGGTAGATTGAAAGTTAAAAGGGTTATTTAAGTCTTCTTTAGGTTCCTTAAATGAGATTTGTACGCTCAAGGAAGGCTTGAGTGACCATTCCCTCATATTCACCTCTATGCAATAACTATCATTTGTGGGCTCCACTCCAAACATCATTATGCAAATGCCACCTTTTAGGATCCTTGTTTGTGCTACACCTACATGAGAATGTCATGCTAGAGGAAGATCAATTGACCCTTTCTCATGATCCCCTATATGATAATCCTTGGGCTCAAGATAGGATTGATTAAAACTTCCTCCCCCTCAAGCTAAGAAATCTATTTGGAAACACTTAGGGTGATTTCTCTTCCTTGATAGTTGTGTGTCATACTATATGAACTTCTTCTTCTTGCTCTTATTATGTTTTGTTTCATCAAACAATTACCAAAACCATAAAAAAATGAACACAAGTTGTAGCCTCTCATCTATGGGAAAACCCAGTCAAAATTCTTCTCTTTTTAGATAAATAGCTTCAAATAGGAAATAAAATACCAAAATCCTAAGAACAGGACTAAAATCCCTAGACCAAGACCTCCTCCAAGTACCACATCATCTCTTCAACAAAAACTCTCCCAACTATTTAAAGCCAAACCAAATCAACAAGGGTCAAATGCTTCTAGAACTACTAAAAACTCAAAATTCTGGCCCTCGACTTCTAAATTTTTGTCCTATAGTATGTCTACATCTTCAACCCCCTCCATCATGTCAAATTTCACATGTGTGAGTGAAAATAGTCTAGAAACTAGGTCAAAACTTTGATTTTCCTTCCTCCTTGCTTCAACTTCTCTCTCCTTTGGCTTTCTTGTCTTCTTTCTTGAATTTTACACTCCTCTTTGTAGATCGAACCTATTGTGATAAGGGTTTCTAATGAGGTCAAAATCACATTGTATTTTTACCCTTTTCAAGGGCTCAAGTAGCCTCTTCTAGGTTGACTTATACTGGTAGGGCCGACTTGGTCTTAGAGGTCAATATTAATAATTTTGGCTCAAAAATAATTTTTCTTGTTAAAAAATACCCAATAGGATCTTATACATAGGACAAAAACTTCCTTGAGTCATTACACATCTCTTATTGACTTGACAAACATTAGGAGCATGAAACACATGCTTGAAAAGTAATAATTTTCTTTCTTATTTTGATAGATACATAATATATATATATATTATATATATATATATATATATATATATATAATATATATATATATATATATATATATATATATATATTAAATATATTATACTATATAATATATATATAATGACATGACTACAATGAAAATTATGAAGACCAAATATAGTTACATTTTCAACACCCCACCTGCTTGAATGGAAATATTATGCTAGTGGAGAGGTTGAATAACCCTTGATTTATATCCCCTAGATAATATTGTTATTTTTGAGAAATACAAACCCTTTGTTAGGATTTGTCTATATGTAAAATCTATTCTTCACAAAGGATAGGTTTATCCTTCAACTGCATACCTCAGAATGTGAATACCATCATTGAGGAAGGATTAATTGAAGCTTTTCCACACTGCCCCTCCTTCAAGATAATAGGATAGAGAAAGGGTTGAATAACCCTTATTTAGGATCACCCTCCACGCAAATTATTTTTTTGAGGAAGGTTCAACCAACCCGTCCATTGGATACCCATGAATGTCATTGACCAAATTCAACGTTTTTCATGTATATAATTTTTGTTTTCGATATTGTATGAGGTCTTGAGGGTTAAATGTACTAAGCCATTTTTTGTCTCTTTGGTCTTTGGGATACAAACTGAATGTTGTTATGCATACAACATATGTATATTTTTACATTAATAATAAAAGTTAGATAATTTTCTTTGAAAAAATTAATATAAATCTTTATCTATTTCAATCCCTTATGGTAAGAATTAAGTCTTTATACGTTTATTAAATAATTTTAAACATAAAATTCAAAAATATTATAGTTACAAATATGAAACATCATTATATATAAAGAATTATTTGGATAAATAAAACAAAATATATCAATCATTAACATTATAAAATTTTATTACATTTGGATATAGAAAAAGCTAAATACATTTTAAATTGAAAAAGAAAATTTCATAATTTAAAATTAAAATTTTCAATTTATGACATTTTAATATTGCAAAATAAAATAAAGTTATGAAATATTTAACCTTCTCTAATATTACTTATAAAATATTATAATTTTTTATTTCTTTGATTATTGAGTTCTTAAAATAGTATCATATTTTCTCATAAAAACATGAAATTTATAACTATTTTATCATCAATTATTTTCATATAACTACATCATCATCAATACCTTTAAAAAACTTGTCATTACTTGTTAAAAATCATAAAATTTATAATATTCTCATTAAAATTAAAAACTTATTTATTTAATCAAATGAGTAATTACACTTATTACACTTATCATTTAAATTTACCAAAATGTTAATTTTTCAAACTTACCATATATTTAATCTTTTAACCTATACCAACTTGGGATATATCTTACTCTTAATTCATATATGTGTCATCCTAACGAAACTAAAGTACTTCATGACAAATAACAAATAACATTTTTCCTTTCCCAAAAAAAATGAGTGCAAGAATTAAACAAATCTATCAAACCATTGCAAGATGAAAAAAATCTATGAAAGTGAACCTTGACATCTCATCAAGTGACCATCATTTGACTTGGCTCCTAATTATTCCTCCAATCCTTTGTATTATGTAAAACTTCCATCTGTGTGATCAGAAAATCATAAATAGAAAAAACGAATCATCAAAATCAATCAATAAATTTTACCGTTAAGTTAATATAAGCATATCATAAGTCAAATTGTTCTTTAATTGAAAATATCAAAGAGGCAAACCCATAACTCAATTTATATTAAGTTCTATGAAGAATTTAAAGTGAAATGAGACCTAAATTTAAATGCAAAGCACAACCTAGTAATCAACATTGTATAGACTTTAGCTGAAAATATAAATGAGGCAAACCCTTAACTCAATTTATATTAAGTTTTGTGAAGAATTTAAAGTCAAATGAGACATAAATTTAAATGAAAAGCACAACATGGTAATCAACATTGTATAGACGATATAGGCCATTATGAAAAGTTTCTAAGTTTATCAAATTTATAATAATTACAAGATGACGTTGTACCCTATCACATAGCTATTTTCTGCATTAGGGTTCATCTGGAATCCCTTTTTGTGTGTAGAAAAAAAAGTTCGAAACATGGAATGAGCTTAGCCTTCGCAAGACTTGAATGCATGACCATACTTGAACTCCAATTGGTAGGACCAAAAATAGCCTAAAGATCAAATGGATGAGGGTTGTACCTTTCTTTGATGACACTTTGTTTACCCTTCAATGGCATTTTAATGCATTTTTTTGGTACATCATCTTTCTTTTGACTTTGGAAAATAAAGTTGTATTTAACTCATCGACCTCATTTCCTAAGGGTTTGATCTGACATTTTCTATAAGTCACATATATCATAAACTATAATGATTCAACTCATAAAATATTGCAGGATTCCAACTTCAAACCTTGGCAAGCCTTCACTAAATTTTACTGTTGGCGTAACTCTTATTTCAATATTATTCTCTTCTCACCCATAATACATACTAAATCTTATCGCCTAACAAACCTAAACCTTACCTCAATTTCAGATAGCCCAATGACCCTAAGCCTTACCTCAATTTTGGGTAGCCCAGCTGCTGTGGATAGGGGCATCTCATGCTGCAACCACATCGCCATCCCTTGAGATCTCTATGCCATGCAATTTCTGTGGATATACTAAGAAATTTCCTTGTCACTCCTCGCTAGAAAACGCCCAAGGTGATCTCTATCGGAGGATAATTTCAGTTGTTATATATGTGAAGAAGATATTTTGTCCGTAAAACACACTTTGCAATATTTTCTAGACTTCCACGAATTGTTGTTATCCTCAATTCATTCATATATTCATCGACGCTAAATAATTTTATGGTCTTTCAACAAAGTATTCGAACACTTGACCTTTGTGTAATGCTCTTATCTCCTTTAAATTCATTATGCAACAATTGATTGAGGTCTAACTGAGTTGGAAATGTGAGCACCACCATCTATATCACGATGTTCTTGCATCTAACAAAGACTATGAATCAGGGGAACCCATTATTGGCGGGGACAAAATTCAAATTCAAATTTCAAATGGGAGGGGTTGCGTCTCGCTTAGTGCTTTAATGGCGTCGAGCGTCTGGAAGGTATGGTTTCCACTCAGTGTTTTAATGGTGTTGTCCGGTGAAGATAGTGGGGGTGGCTCATGTTCCTTGTCAGAGGTTGGGAACCATCCGGAGGCATTTTCTGGACGACGGACAAACACAATCGTCGGGAGCCAACGGGTTGAAATTTAAAATTTAAAATGAAAACTTTAAATTTATTATTTTCTTATGTATATTTTTTAATTTTCCATTTACTATACTACTACATTTCATTTTTTTGTGCTTAATGTTAGTCATCATTTTCATGCTTGTATATAGAGATTCATGGCTTCATCTAATGTTTTGCCAACTGTTGTGAGAGCATAAACAAATTGTATTTTATTTTTAAATAGTGATGTACTACAGGTGAATTCTTACATTCAATATAATCCAAAAATTCATAAATGGCCTTCCTTTGGTGATGAACTGTAATATTATATCGATCAAAGTTGATGTCTATTCTCCTGACATCTATAATAAGTTCTACATTTCAAGGATTTTAGAGGAAACATTTTACCTTGATAAATATAAGGTGAGAGTGTATATGAAAGTGGCTTTATATCACTATGTATATTTTGCAACATAGGGAAAAGAGAGCTTAAATTGATCAAAGAGTACAAGCATTAATGGAAGAGAGAGTTGATTATGAAACATAATGCATGTTTTTCGCATGATAGATGAGAAAAATCCTTGTTGGATATTTGATGGGTAAGTTCTGTTATAGAATATGAATATGTATGGCCTCCTAGATGAGACCCAAAACAAGCTAGATTATGTTCTCACTCTCAACATCAAGAACTTATTTGAGTCCCAACTTTAGGCTCTCATTTTCAAATATGATATGGCCAATTCCATCCCTTACTCTTATATTCTCATTAGGAAATGAAACATCAAGATAGGTAGGCAATTCATGAATGTTGTGTCTTTCATTGTAATAATTACTAAGGGAATGGTGACCTAGCAAGACCAAAAACTAGAATGTGACTTCAGAAAAAGTAATGTTAGGGGACTAGTTTGACAACCTAAGTAGAGCTCAGAACAACATATATCCATTTTTATACATAGGGTTGCTGAGTGTAAAATGATCAAGAATCGCTAGAGAGATAGACCAAAATGGGAAAAACTTACATTAGGTGAGATAGAGATCCTAACACATCAATGCCTAGATCTAATCTTGATGTCAAGTTAGTATGGGTAACTCCATAATGTGATGACCCTTCCCTTCGTTTCATTTCGAAAAGGTCCCTTTTGTTGGAAAATATAACTCGTATCGATCTTCATAATTAAAGAAAAAATATTATTGAATTTTTATTTTTTATTTTTGTCTTTTGATCTAGCATGTTCTTCATGGTCATTAGAGTAAAAAAGAGTGAAAGAAAATTGTAAAAATTTCTTATCAAAGTTGACATTTGTAAAGAAAAGAAAATATTTTTTTATTCTTATAAAATTTGTTGTCAAACCTCCAAGTTGACCATCCTTCTGTAAAGTCAACCTACCTCACCATCCCCGGTAGCTATATAAAGAGGTAACTTCGACCTCCAAGGGAAGTAGATGATATGATGAAATAAGTGTGAGTTATGTGATGGGAAAGAAATATATATTAAGAGGTTAGCTGGAGATAGATGCTATGTTGGGATTAGCATAAAGTGTTGCGGAAGTTAGAAAGTGATGTTTTGGCCAAAAAGGAAAAAACCTCAAACACCATAAAGTCTAATGCCACTTTAGGGAAAAATCCCACATGGAAAGAAGGAATAAAATGCCTATTAAGGATCAATGAGGTTAAGGTTGTTGATCTCTTGGAAAGAATGAATCTCTTCGTGGGGGAGAGCTAAAAGAGATCAGTTCTATGGTTGGGAAGGGAACAATGCTCCATTCTCAAGTGTATTATGACTCCAATTTTTCTGGTTAGGTTATGATTTAAATTGATTTAAGCATTCAAGGTTAGTGTTGATTGTATAGCTTGTTATTTACTTCGATAATAACATGCAAATAAAGCATAAATTATATATATGGGCCTCGTGTTCAATTATTGGTGAAACGGTAGTAAGGGATTACTATAACATTGTAGGAAATCGTGAAATGTTTATTTCTATAAATTTCACTCACAGTGTGCTTTTAAAGAGTTAAAATTGTTATGAAATACTAAAGTGGAGCAACGGTTATTTTCTAGAGAATTTTTTGTAATATGTGTTATTAAATCAACAATGTAAAATAGAAATTTTCTACTACATTAACTAAGGAATAGTAAGCATGTATATTTATATCAAAGAGATATTGCCAAGCTAAACACTAGAGAGGAGTAGTGTATGTGTTTTAGTGATATAAAGGAAAGAGTCATACAAAAAAATACGAGCTTAAGACATTTATTGCTACTTTACACAATTGAAACAAGTACATATGTATTTATCATAAAGTTATATGAATAGTAGAACAATTTCAACAGTAAAGAAAGTAAATGGGATATAGTTCCTTTCAAAGGAAATATAGGAAAAAGACCCAATACATAAAACACATGCAAATTGATGAATTCTATCCTAAGCCCACTAGTCATAGCTACAATTTGATGTAATATAATTAAAGTATTTTTTGTATGAAAAAAAAAACATATCTTAGGAAGCAAGAGCTATATAGGTCCTTGAGTTGCTGACGAGAGGAGTGAGCTATCCTTCCATTCTAGTAGATGCTCAATTAGGAAACCTAAGTATTCCAAATAAAGTATTATGCTCAATCCGCACAAAAGAAATACATAACCTTGTACATGAGCAGTCAACAAAGTGTGATCAGCTTAGTATTGCAAGTGAATACTCGAGACAAAGGCAAATGTAAATGAAGTAATAGAAAAAAATGATAAACTATTAACTCCAAGTATGAGTCCAGAGAACAAGAAGAAAAAATAACATCCGGGCATGTGATATAACAGAAGCGTTGGAAACCTGGATAAAATGATCAAGTGAATCATATATATATAACATTAATAGAGACAAATCATGATAATAACAGGAAGGGGAGTAAACCCAAACAAAAGATGTATATTGAAAATTCAAACATCACAGGTAATTAATAGGACACATGAATTACTATAGCGCAAATATAAATTGTGCGTGGGAGGTTGAAGTAGACTAGACAAGGAGAAAAACACATATAAATTACCATAAACTTCGTCCAAGATGATGGGCATACATATATTACACAGAACTTGAGAGAAAAATGATTTCAGAAGTACATTATTGAGCTTAAACCAATACTGGGTACACTCTCTTAAAAATGATAAATAAACTAGATTCATTAATTATAGAGTTACATGAACTAAACTGGGACATATAATGTCATTTGGAACAAAATTAATAGTGGATCCCATTGTATGGCGAACCAACAAGAAACAATAGGACCACATATAACACTAAAGTAACTTAAAATGCAGATGGTACAGGTAGCCTTCAGCCCTAATGGCTATGACACCTTGGGTAGAATTCAACAACAGTCAACTAGCAAAAGGAGCGAAACCCATGATGACCATCAACATCCAGAACCCACTGAAACAAAGAAACAAAGAGACAACAAACCTGGAAAATGAGCGAGAGAAAAAATGCGTTAAAAGGAGGAATTAAACTTGAGAACAACAAACCCCAAACTTAAATCTATTATGTTCCATGGTACATGGAAGTGCATGACACTAACAGCAACAAGAGAAAAGTGGTGAGATTCACATCCTATAAATGGAAATGAAATAACTCAAGGGCGAGAGGAAAATGTAACCATGTGATAGATAAAAAAATTATACCTGTAACTCATTGGAGGGAAGCCAAGGTGGTGACTAAGAATAGTGGTTGGCATACACACGGTCAAAGAAAACAGGGTCAGTTCAAACTTCATGACCCAATTTTACTAAATCAAATTTTCTATAGGAAACAAAAGACCCAAAACATGGGAAGTTGTGAGATGGTTATTTGCGAACTCCGAATGCCCATATTCAATACTCATTGATAAATTATGGCCGAGTCCTCTATAGGAAACGCCATGGAATAGAAACCCAGAGGTTAAGGGTGTCATGGACCTGCATGTCTGTAACCAAGAAAAATGAGAAATAAGCCAAAGAACCATGTCCATAGATTAAGTATAAATAATAATTAAAAAAATCATTGAAAAAATAAACAATACCTCCAACTACACGCCTTGTACAAGCAAACGACACCATAGAAGAAATATTTCCATAGAAATGTTACAATACACATAATACTCGTTTCTTGAAAGACATTATGCAAATGGTGTAGGGGATTCAAAGTTAAATTCATTCCTTGAGCAATTAAGCGGAAGAGGGAATGAGTGGATGGGTGAAACAGATTCTGTAGGTAGTCTACATGCCAAATGTAAGGGCACAAAAAAGTATTAAGCTGGTCTTGCTGAGAATAAGAGGTTAGTTTGACTCCCTTCAGGTTCAGAAAAAAAGTCATACAAGACCCTCCCCTTAGAAGACAACGACAACAACAAAGCGGTGAAAAAATTAGCACATGAATTTCAAGATTATGTCTTCCTTCAATATATTCTGTATTCCTCATCACTAGCATCATAATTGGATTGTAGGATAAGGATATTTTTTTATTATTAATTGATGGATAAATAGTTTCGTTGATGAAGGAACCTCACCATTCTCAATTAATAGTTTCCCATCGATCTTCATAAAGTCCAATTGAGCATCAACAATTTCTATAACAAGATGGATCAACGCCAAGGATGAATTTGAAAATTGGTTTATCTATTGTCATGTGTGATTTGAAAGAGAGAATGCAAGTCTTCATTTGTACCAATAATTAGAACCTAAGAAACAAGAATCCTGTGTTGAAGTGAAATGGTGACATTATAGGAATGCTCTAAATAGTGGTACTCAAGAGGAATAAAACATGAGGAGATTGAGGAAATTATTCTCTTGATTGAATAATCCTAGCCTCACCTCTAGGGAACTTTTTGGACCAATGTAGCTAGCCATGACTAAACTAAAAGAAAGTGGAGTGGATTAGAGCCTTTTTGTAGGCATGCACAACTCAAATATTCACATGCATATAAGGTCCAATTATCAAATGCACAACACAAATTACAAGGTATAAGGAATATAATTGAATCTGATTTTCATGAGAGAGATGCATTCAAAATTTAATTGGATCAGTTGCAATGTTCAGGTAGTTATGTTAAAGTTGGCATTGTCATTAGAGTTAATTTGATGTGGTCATAAATAGGGGTACTATTGGTGTTTTAAGGGATTTATATTTCAATAACCCATAATTTTCCCCAAGTTATTTTCATGTAATGTAGCATATTTAAAGGCATGATGACTCCATCATAAAACGTCTTTAGGATAGAGAGAAATAGATCTATTGTTAGGAGTTTATTTTCTTGTAATGATAGCAATGATAATTTATGGTCTCCATGTGTTGTTGCTCTATGTCCTTCTATTATGTTTCTATTTATATCTTTTTTATAATAATGGTGTCAACATTGAGGTAAGAACACTTTGTGCACCAAATATTGTGTATTTGAGCGGGTTGAGGAGATATGGGTGTAGTACTTCCAAGATGTGCGAAGAATAGTCAATTTGCAGTAAGTAAGCCATATCGTTCTAAGCACAAATATCTTCAAGGTGGCCATCAAATATGTGGTGATTTATTTTGTCAAAAGTGGAGGCAACATGCATCCATTGGCATAGAAGATGTTTTCAATGATAATGCAAATATTCTAGTAGATTGTGACACATGGTGAAAGCCACATTAGGTGGCCTAAATATGAAACAAAGGCTAGGTAAACATAATAAAAACACATTAAATGATTGATGAATGGAGGTTAAGGAGTATATGAAAATGATGCGTTGAACGTGGCATAGAGATATAGCAAACGAAAGGTCACATAACTGCATGGAAAAGAGTTTTCTAACAAAGAGGACATAAATGGAGTCAATGGAATTTAGTACTCATGAAGGAGCCAACATGTTATGGAGAGTCACACTAGTCCATTAAAAGTCTAAGTGTTTGGTCCAAGTGGTAAAGCGTAGCGATATCTAAGATGTATTCACTAAGGTTGTTGTAATACTTATTATTCAAGCATACAAGCTGTGGTGCAATAACACATGATGTCATGTCTCTCATGCATAGAGATGATGGAACTTAAGTTGTGGAATGAACTATTTCAATAAGTGTGAGTGTGGTAAGGCTATTTCTATGCTAGATTGAGGGGGAAATGTGACATGTCACAATGTGATATGGTTGAGAAAATGTCTTCTAGAAAATTGGAATATGTTGCTAGTTACTTGTGTATTCTAGTGGATGCATCGTTTTTATATGGACTTCAAGAAATATATTGGATATTGTTAGGGTAGTTTGAGTAGTCTTTCTCGTGGATGGTAACGTTATTATATGGACTTCAAGAAGGATATTGGAAATTGTTAGGGTAGTTAGAGTAGACTTGACTTGGTCATAGGCAGTTGGGGCGAACTAGATATTATCTCATCCGCCCATGTTAAAATATATGAACAATAATGCCTTGATTACCCTCGAGAGGCACTCTCATGCCGAGTGTAATGTCTTGTAAACATTTTTAATCATCCAAAATAAAATAAAATAAAGTTTAGGTTAAACATTTTTATAAGCTCAAAATAAATAAAAATAACTTTAAATTAAAATAATAAGGTAAACTTGACTTTGTTACTAGATATTTTTGAGCTCGAGGTTTATGAAAACCCATGGTATTGACCCATGGTCTTCATATTGAATATAGTCTATTTAATGGAAGAAATTAAACAGCCCAAGATCCATCTTAAGTCTAGATCTACCAAAGGTAGAGATTGATCAAATCTCTGAGTAAAAAGAGATTTGATCCCTCTCACTGCTTCATAGATTTAGAGTTAATGTGGATCTAGGTTAGTATATATTGTTGCAATGGGTTTCTAGGGTGGCTACTGACATAATGAGAAATAACATGTTAATAAATATTATGATTATGACTTAAGTGTGGTCATTTAAATGACCCATAATGCTACTCATGATATTTTCATTTTTGCTCATAATATTTCATATAATATGGCTATTTAGTGTGGGGAAATAGTGTAGGTCGCTATCATAGCAGCACAAAAGCATCTCAGCCCCTGGTTAAGGTTGTGCAAAAGAAGATTATAATAGATCGCGAACGTATTAAGGGTTAGAACAGTGCGTGAAACGATTTGCGTGAAGGGAGACATAGGTGGACTAAACCGACATCATAAACATATCAAGGGTGCAGAAACTTGGTTTGAGCATCCCCGCATACTGCTTCGAGTGAGACTTCAGTCCATGCTCCATGGGCTAATGTTGAAAGGGCTAGTAGTGTAGGGGTTTGTTTGGCTAAATAACTTTGAACCTAGGTCAAGCTCCCATAACCCAACAATTGTATCTAAATGTTGACCTGATATTCAATGATGCTTCATTAGCATTTGTTCCTCCCTATATCAGTGGCTGCTCCTGCCTTAACATCCCTTGGCTAGAAACAACCCCCATCTATGAATATGGGAAAATTTCGCACAACCCAAAGACAATAAATACATCATTCTATATGCGTTATTTATTTCTCAGGTTTCATTTCCCTATTATTTTCATTTCAACAATATCGCAGGTTCATTTTAGAATTCAGATTGAGAGTTATGTGTAATTTTGTGCATACCAAATGTTAACCTACATTCCTCTTAAAATAAAAATAAAATATTTTTTGAATAGAAACATAATGTATATGATGGATGTTGGGGACATCACATTATTAATAGAAACAAAAGTAGATACCTACGGAAACAAGTTGTTGACAATGTTAACTTATCATTGTCTAAGCCTGAGGAAAGTGAACACACATGTGATAAATCTCTAATTAGTGTGATCATAAGCTTTCTCAAAAATGTTTTTTTTGTAAATGGTCTGCAAAAATAGTCTTCCTAGACCACTCCATAGCCTCTAAAGTTGACAAGATTGTATCTAAATAAACCGTTCTTGAAAAAATCCTATCTTTTCTCAACAAATTATTTTTTGAGCCACATCTTGCATCCTCAAAGCCAAATCATTAGCCATAATTTTATAGGAAACTTTCAATACAATGATTGGATGCCACCCCTACCAATATATTATCTTGTGGAATTCATTGGAATAAGTTTGATAAGTCCCAAGCCAAGAATTATGAAAGGGTCCATATAGAAAATAATTCCTAAAAAAGTATGAAAAAATCATCTCGAATCATTGCCCACATCATATTGTAAAACTAACAAAGATGCCCATCAATACCTAATGACTTCCCATTTTTCATGTAAGGTGGATCAACAAGTAACTCTTATTTTGAAAATTATCTATCCATTGTATTTCAATCTCAAACTAAGACCTTTCATGGGGCCACTATATGTAAAGAATCCATAGCACGTACAACTAAATTTTACATACGGTGAGCAAAGAAAATATTTTGAAAAGGGTTACTAAACATACCTGAAATCTTAGTTCGGTTATCCTCAAGAGTTCCGTACATTTAGTGTGGACCAATAACCCTATAACAAAACACTTTATTCTTCATAAATTCAAAGAATATCTTGGACTCATCACCACCTTCTTCAATCCATTGCCATTAGGCAATTTGATCCCCTATAACAATATACTCCTCTTTATGCACTAGAATCTCATAGTGTGTTTTACACTACTAGATTATGATGTTATGTAAATATTCCTCCAAAATAATATGCACCACTTCTAGTTGTTTTCAAGACTCTGGAATATCTCTCCCACTCTTTCGTGTAATTGAGGAACTCCGCCCTCTTATAAAATCCATAGAATTGAGAATGGGTGTTTCCCACCATAAAGTCCAACCTCAACCACCTTCAGGATAAGGAATGAATTTCCAAACCTTATGAAACAACGTACTAAAGTATGGAAAATCCAAATGTGAGACATTAAACTTGAATATAGATGAGGTTTTTGAGGGAAGGTCATTTGAGCTCTTAACATTAATCAAAACATCAACTACATGTATATTACCAAAAATGATATGACATCATTTAGTCCATAAATTTTGTCCAAAGTAGGTTGAGAGTTAGTGGTGTCATCTCTTATATTAATCTAACTAAGACATTTATCATGATCCAACCTTTTCTTCCCCCAATTTAGACCATAATGTGGTGTGGAGTTTTTACATTTAGACTAGGAATTTTTCTCTACATTGTTAAACATTGAACCAACTCCTCCTCCCATACCACCATCTCATTCAATTTTATTAATAGTGCTTCCTACCTGGGATCATAGATTCATTCATGGAATAAGGGAATGGCCAATGAGATAAAAAGTTTAGTTATAAACAAGGAAGAAGCCTCCTTCTAAAGGGAGTGGGTCACTTCGTCCTTAAAATATATAACATTCTATGCAAACCTTATAGATCTCATAGGACTCTCCATAGTAGTAAGATATGAGGTCCTCTTGAGTTTCTAGCCATCATCCATCTCCATACTATCAATTATAAGACTACCACTCGCTAAAGTTGTCTATATGGCTTGGTCATAAGGGTTGACTATAGGGCCTATTACAAATCATTTATTGTATTAGACCCACAACACATGTTTTAGCCATCTCTTCCACTACTGCATAGGGATTTGAAGCAAATATAGAGGCCAAAGAAGGAATAGGCTGTAACAAATGAACAAAGCTACCTTCCTTGGCAACAAGTGTTAATCCAATTGACTAACCTTCCATGTGAGGTTGAGCCAAGGCTACTAAAAAACCTACACCTCTTGATGATTTAGGAACACCTAGAGGGGCCTTCAAATAAGGAAAGTTGTGGATGACATGATGCCATTAATGAAAAGAAAAATAAATAAATAAAGTATGTTCTAGTGATGTACTCCATTTGTAGTCATGATTGAAATAAATGGGGAAACCTTTTCTTCAAATCAACCTATAAATATTCTCTTATATTGGGGTGCAATTAATTGTTTCTACCATCTAGGGTAAAAACTTTGAAAACTATTGAGAAAAAAACTCAACAAATAGCCTTAAATATACAAGGAGTGAAGAAAACTCAATTCATAAAGGGTCTTTGGCTTGATCCTTATCATTTAGCCTTAATCAACTCCCCATGATTGACAATAAACCAACGTATCAACAATATGTTAGGTACCATACTAAATTACATGTGAGGTTACTAATTCTATTTTGCAAATAACATTAACATATACATACCATGAACCCTAGTAGGAAATTAGAGAAATGACATTTGCCTCCTAATTCAAGAAAAACCATTTTTTGAATGTTTTCTCATCTATCATGCGATCAAGGAAATATAAATTCACCCAATGATGCTCAATATTTTGTCTTCCTTCTATATATTCCCTATTAATGGCTCAAAATAAGTTGAAATCACTAGTATATTAATTAGGTTGTAGTGTACACATCTCCACTTTATTAATTGATTTATAAATATGTTTCTTTAATAGAGGAACCTCACCATTTGCAATAAATAGTTTCCTATCAATTCGAGTAGAGTCCCATTAAGCATGAATAATTTCTATAATTAGATCATTGACACCAATGATGAACCTAAAAATTGGATTTATCCACCATATTGTGTGGGTTGAGAAAGAGAAATCAAGTGCTCATTTACAAAAATAATTGGAAACTTAGCAGCAAGAAAATTATTTTAAAGAGAAATGGCCACTCTCTAAGAATGCTCTAAATATTGGTAGACTTACAAAGGAACAAAAATGAGGATATAGAGGAGGTTGTTCTCTTGATCAAATACTCTTGGACTCATTTTCTTAAAAAATTATGTGACTAATGTGGCCAACCATGACCAGTCTCAAAGAAAGGGAAGTCAATGAAAGCGTTTTTGAAAGCATGCAAAACTCCGACCTTCAGATGCACAATTCCAATACTCACATGGATGAAATAACTTACAAGGAATATGGAAGAAAATTGAATTTTATTTTCAATAGAGATATGGTTTGAAAATTGAATTAGCTCAAAGTTGTAGTCTTATTTTAGTTAGGGTAAAGTTGTTACACTCACAAAGTCAATTTTATACATTCATTAACGAATGTACTACTGATGGTTTAAGGGATCAATATTTTGTTAACCTACACATTTTCAGATGATATTTAAATTTAATGTATCCTCTTTAAAGGAAATGATCAATCCATTGTGAAATTCCTTTGGGACAAAGAATAAGAGATTTATTATTAGGAGTTGGTCTTCTTGCAAGGATTTGTAGGATAATTTATGGCAC
Source organism: Pinus taeda (assembly GCA_000404065.3). NCBI lineage: Eukaryota > Viridiplantae > Streptophyta > Pinopsida > Pinales > Pinaceae > Pinus > Pinus taeda. The sequence goes on along the minus strand of APFE031417187.1, from coordinate 14,004 downwards.
CTTTGTGTTCTTTCCTTTGTGTGCTTCTATTATGTTTTTAATTATTTGTATTTATATAATAGTGGTATCAAAGTTAAGGGAAGTGCACTTTATGCACTAGATGTTGTGATGTTGTACATGGGTTGAGGAGATACATGTATAATAGATATAGGTTGTGCCAAGGAAAGCCAATCTACAATAAGGAGGAAATATAGTCATATGCACAGAGATGTATAAGGTACACATCAAATATGTGGCAAGGTGTTTTGTCAAAAGTGGGAGCAACTTGCATCCATTGGTGTACAAGACTCATGGTGAGTGCATCAGTGAAAAATATAGATATGAGATGAAGGCTAGGTTGAGGTGAGATTCTAGAGCGTTTCGTCTAGCTTGTACATTATAAGCAAGATGTATTCATAAAAGTTGTAAGGATTACTATTTAGGCATAAATGTTGTAATGTAACGAATGATGTAATCCCTATCATGCATAAAGATGAAATATGATCAAGATGTGTAATGGAAACACATGAATAATTCTTGTGGTAGGTGTATCATATTGTATTTTAAGGGGGAGATGCATGTTGTAGTCCATTAGCGCATGATGTCATTTCTCTCATGCATAGAGATGATAGAGTACAAGTTGTGGAATAATCCAATTAAATAATTACGAATGTGTTAGTTGTACTCATATGGTACCTTGAGGGGGTCATGTGAGATATCACGGTGCCATATGGTTGGGAAAAAATATAATAGAAAATTGGGGATATAACTACTAGTTAGCCATGTATTCCTTTCCCTTGGACGTTAACTTTTTTATGTGGACCTCAACAAATATGGACCAAGTTAATCTCCCTAGGTGAAGTTGAAGGGGTTAATTATTGCCTTGAGAGGCGGTATGGTAGAGATTTGTAATGTAATGTCATATATACATTTAACTTGGTCAAAATAAAATAAAAATAACTCTATGTTAAAATAAAAATTCTATCTTATTTTCCTTATTTTAATTATTTTTTGTTGGGAAGTGAAGGTAAACTTGATTTGGTCAAGTTATTGTTGGTTTTTGAACTCCAAGTTTATGAAAGCCCATGGTATTGACCCATGTTATTCATGTGGAATATAGGCTATTTAAAGGGGGGAATTAGACCACCCTAGATCCACCTTAACTATAGATCTAATAAGTGTGGAGAAGGATCAAATCTCTTTGCATCAAAATCCCTCTCAACTCTTGGTAGATGTGGAGTTAACATGGATCTAAACTAGTTAGGATAGTTAGCAAACATGTCAATAGAGTCAATTTCATGATTAACAAATTTAGCATTAGTAGTTTATAGACTTGGAATTTTAGTAGCCCATGATCTTTCCCATAATGTTTTCATGTAATATAGGTTATTGAAATACAAGATATTTCGAATGTTAAAATAACTCTATACCAAACACTAATAAATAGGTTCTGAATATATGTTTTTCAATGTAATTTTCACTATATTGTTTGTGTTTATTTCTCTCTTTTTATGACCTGGAGAGGGAGAGCCATAGTCCCTTTAATTGGAATTTAATATCAACTTAAGTTTCTCATCTAGTAGTGACCACACATGCGGCACGATTCCACTAACACAAAATTTGGATAGAAGAATAAGGGTTTCACCCCGCCGACAAGGGTCGTAGAATCAAAATCGAAGTCACAAGTTATACATGTCATTTTGGAAATCTTCTAACATCCCCTATCGCTGAGATATTGCCTTGTCTCTCTCTTAATGATCATGTACATGATTTGAGAGTGTGTTTTGTGTGGATATATTATACCTTCCTTAGAGAAATTTCTGAATCTGTAGGATAAGGGTACAAGAGAAAAGTATAAATGTGATGAGGACTTTCAAGAAATTATGCGGTTGCCTAAACTATGATGTATTTCTTCACTTTCTGTTCTCACAACAATGGATCATGGCATAAAAGTATTTCACATGCCATTTCAAGTTTCTCTACTATTGCATTAATGTCAACGATTAGAATACTTGTTCTCAATACCCATTAATCTAGATAATGTTCATATTGTTTAGGTTATAAACTCTTTCATAGGAATTGGAGTGCCTTCTGAAAGAGAAAGACACCCCACTTCTCGAAACTGGAGTTTGTACCCCAACTATTATCATCTCTAAATAGTTTTATGGCAACTGTGAAACAATATTGTAACATTCCACATAAATGGAAATTAGAATGGAGAAGTTGTATGAGAATATGATTTCCAAGGAACACATTTCCTTTTCAGGAATCTGTAGAATTTCTTGATGATTACCACCACACAAGACACTTTTCTCTAGTACATTCATCCCACAAATTATGAAACTTCTCTGAGCAAGTTACCATATTTCCCCACAAAATACAAACTCTCCGAGTTTGAATAAAATCATCAATGGGGAGACAAGGCAATATGATTTCCACTAGAGAAGTTGGGTGTCCCTCAAAAATGACATATGGAACTTCTAACCTCTACAGTTCTATTGTTGGCAGGGTAAAACTATAACTTTGTAGTTCTATTGTCAGCAAGGTAAAACTGTAACTCTTCTTATTTCACGTTGATGGGATCCTGCACCACGTTGGGCCACTACTGTAACTGAATGTTGACTTGAAATTCAATGTTGGTTAGCTAAAATTTTGTCCTCCCTGTAGCAGTGGCCATTCCTATACACCTAAATAAAATCCTATAGTACATCATAACATCCATTCCTGAGAAATAGGCCACAGGCTGAAGACAATGTCCCATAGCATAAAGACAATAAATACATCATTGGATATGGATCTTTTTCATAAAATATTTTCTGGTATGATATATGAGTCATTTATATGGAGGGGGTTTTGGAGCTTGAGTTTCTCCCATGACCATAAGAGGGCCATGCCCTTCATGCACATGAAAATCAATATGGGTTAACCTTGCCTCAATCTCATCTAGTCACTCGTTGGGTTTGCATTGACTACAATAGACCAAAGCAAGGTGTTCCAAGATCCCTCCCTAAATATATTGAACATCATTAATATAGGAAATGATTTCATTCCTATCATCGTACCTTTATTCGTGAATTATCTCGAGACTGGTGTGAATGTGCCTCAATTTTTTTTCCATGGAGGCGAGCATTAGAGGCTACAACACATGCCCTGGAAATTGGGCTCCATTGTGAGGCATCTCTTCTTTAATGACTGATTCATCTTCATCACCACACTCAGCCATGCGTTTAGTCAATTCACCGACCTGACCAAGAGATCTAATGCTACCGTGAGTCTACCCACATTACCGTTGTATGTCTACCTTGAACCCTTCATATCAAAAACCTCTTCTAAGGGAAAGGTCCAAATCCCCTTATCCTTCGTCATTTATGTTTCCCTAAAAAGGGACCATGACCACCCAACTACTGCAACATGCATGATCTTGCTTAATGAACCAAATTTCAATATTTATCAAATTATTTAGGGTCAATCCCTCCACTCAGAATTTTTGACATTATAGGCACTTTAATTGAGTACCCCCATACTCCAATATGCATCGTTGGCTCAAAGTGCCACCCTCACATACAGAGAAATCAACCAGGGAGACCCAAATGTAATACAATGCATATCTCCTAGAGAAAACAAGATAAAGATGTGAGTCACCTCCTCTCAAAATTATCACAATGCATCAATAACTTTGGTTGAAAGTAAGATTTATCTCCAAGGATCGAGGGTCCAAAGTTACAATTTCCTCCTCAGAAGTTCTCAGTAAATTCTTCCAGTCAGCCTCTCTAGGAACCCACACCCCTCACAATAGCGTTTGAGCACCAGTGACAACCCACACAAACCACTCCCAGTCATCTCCTCTCGTACCAGTTTTTTTAGGTCCACTAGCATACACAAGAAAAAAACTAGTGCATACATTATCTTAGTAAAACCACTCAGCCAACCTCCCATACCCAAGAACCAAAGGCAACGTAAGGCGTTGTAGAGGCAGGCTCTATGACCAGCTGACTCCTCGATTGTTTTGAGTGGACAACTCCACTTGTTGTGGTCACCCCCCTCCATTTCACCATGTGTCATGTCATTATATTTGGCATGCTAAAAGACAAGAATTGTACCACCTGACCACCTTGCTTTGAAGTACTTTCAAATGATAAAAAATTATATAAATTATTGATATATAAATTTCAAATGAAACATAAAAAATATTTAATTAATTATTATATATATATATATATATATATATATCTTATTTCAAATGGATAATAATTTAAGGGAAAATATTTTGTTCATAATATATATCTATAAATTATTTCCTATACAGTTTAGAGTAAGCAATTACATGTTCTTTTGTTAAGGCGCTTTGTGGTGAAAAGGTTATGAGTTCAAAATTTCACAGGAAAAACTCCAAGCATGCTAAGGGCTTACATGGTTGAAGCTATAGAAACTCCTTGTAGATTCAAACTACTAATAGTAATTTAATAAAACAATAGACTTGAATCTACTCTACTCATCAATGGAGATAATTAAACGATTGAGAAATCATGAAGCATACAAGAGAAAGAACTCAATCAACACATTACACATTGATTTCCTAGGAAAATCCACAGCTAAAAGCCCTTGCAGTTTGTATATTGCATTAGTCAAAAAATATGAGAGGATTATAATTCTTTGCTCAAGCCCAAGTAACTTATGCATTATCTCTATTTGTGTCACTACTTCCTAGAAAAGCCTTGGATGAATACAATATGCTCTTCTCAACCTTGATCTCAACCACCAAAAGTATTTTCTATCCTCTACGTGACTGAATGCCTTTCGCCAACACTTAGCCAAATTCATAGCATTGCAAGCTCCTACTTCCTTTTGTTATTCAATGAGGAATTAGGCCCTTATTTAATATGAATTTTCCTTCATTAGATTGCATGCTTCCTTTAAGATCTTCCTATGACTACATGCACCATCTATACAATTAATATGACTATATAAGTGATATTACATTGTCCCTGAATTCCAATCTCAACTCGGTCTTTCTAAGATCTGAAATGCATGAGATATTTATTAGTCAATGTTTAGTTTATTGGTTGATCACTTTAGCCAAGACCACACTGCACTTCAGGAAGCACTACACTACACTTCAGGTAGCTCCACACTACACTTCAAGTAGCACCACTCTTCACTTCATGCAACACCACACTATACTTCAAGAAACACCACGATGCACTCCAGGCAATACCACATTTCACTTTAGGAAACACCACACTCTACTTCAAGTAGCACCACACTACTAGACCTCTGACTAGTTCCTCCATCAGTTGGAACTATTTTAACTAAGTTTAACAAAGTTAAACTGAATTAATTAATTACAACTCAAACAAACTCAACCAAGACTCCTATAATGTAGGAGACACTCTACATGACTCTAGTTAAACCCTCAACTTGAATTTACTGAGCCAACTAAGTAAAATTAACTTAGATAACTAATAGAAGTTCTCAGGAGAATTGGAATTACAATTTTGATCTTAATTTAATCAAGGAAAAAATTAAATTAGGAATTCAACTCTATCCTGATCCAATGCCTTTGGAATGTTCTGCATGCAACACTTCTCTTTGTTGTTGTTGCTACCACAACATCTGCCAGTGAGAAGCATCCACAAAAAATAAAAAAAATAATCACTAAATCAATATGCAACTATCTAATAGGAAAATGTGTTGCAACTGACTCTACAATTGAGCCTCCTCTGCTTTCAAATCTTCTCTGCACTCCTCAGTATCTAACTCACACTAATCCCTACCTACTAGGAAAATTGTGTTACTGCTAACTCTACTACAGAGCCTCCTACTCTATTGTCAACATTGTTATGCATTCCTCAGTATATGACTGAAATTTATCCTACTTCTACTAAATACTGTGGGCCTCGTAGCAAGGTAATGATCCATGAGACAAAAACACCTCAATGGACCCTGCTCAAATTTCTACAACTTTTGGGACTATTTCTTCACATCACCCCACCTCTCACTTAGAGGTATGGATACATGTCCTCCCTTTACCCACTTGGCTCATAATTTCCTCCTACTAGAGGTATCTGCTTTAATGGTTGTTTCCACTCTATCTCCTCTCTGCTGCTCCATTTGTGGCTCCTCCATATCTTGTTAAGGCTGCTTCTGAGGCTCGATGTTGAGAGGTCTAACATGCTCCCTCTCAACACCAAATCTCTAGTGTCTGCCTTTCTCCTCAAGGCTGTTCATGCATGAGCTGAACCTAATCGACTCATACTATTGTTGCTACTGCTCTCATGTTGCTTCTACACTTTTGTTGAAATTACTATAATAATGAGTACGATCTCCCAAAATTCTAAAGTATCGACATCCATGGGGCTCCTCCCTGTGAAACTAGACTCCCTCTGAGTCTCGATATCTCTGTGGGAAATCTCTTTTCCCCTCAATCTTCCAAAATTAATGATCAAAACTCCTTTTTGTGTCACTAAAGAATGGCTCATTGATATGCCCACTAGTAGCCTTCTAGCTCCATTAAGAATTCTACACATAGATTCTTCTCTATCTACCCTGAACTAGAGTTCCATAAATCTATAATTCAAAATTCAACTGCAAGGGCAACTTCAAATTCTTCTATTCTATTGTGATTTCAACTCTGACACCATGAGTAAATTTCTAGAAATCTAGCTCTGATACCATGTAGAAATTCCTTAAGATTCAAATTGCTAATTATAATTTAGTAAACCAATATACTTGGATCTACTCTACTCATCAGCGGAAATAATTAAATGATCAAGAAATCACAAAGCCTAAAAGAGAAATAATTCAATAAACACATTATACAATGATTTCCTATTGAAGGCCACACCTAAAAACTCATGTTATATATATATATATATATTTCATTAGTAAAAAAATATGAGAATATTATATTACTTTTGAAGCCCAAGTAACTTATGCACTATCTCTATTTGTCTCACTGCTTCCTAGACAAGCCTTGGATGAATACAATATGCTCTACTCAACTTTGAGCTCAGCCAACACAAGCATTTTGTATCCTCTTCCTAACTGACTGCCTTTGTCCAATGCTAAGCCAAATTCAAAGTCTTTCAAGCTCGTACTTCCTTGCATTTTTCAATGAGGAATTAATACCTTATTTAATAGAAATTTTCCTCCATTGGATTGCGCAGTTCCTTTAGGCTCTTCCTCTTACTTTATGCACCATATGTACATTTCAGATGAGTATACAACTAATAGTACATTGTCCTTGAACTCAAATCTCAATTGGGTCTTTCTTAGATCTAACATGCATAAGTTATGTATGAATGAATCTTCAATTTTCTAGTTGATTACTTTAGGAAACACCACACTACACCTTAGGAAGCACCACACTGCACTTCGGGCAACACCACATTGTACTTCAAGAAACACCACACTGCACTTCAGGCAGCACTATACTACACTTCAGGCAGCACCACACATCATCTTACGTAGCATCACTCTGTACTTTAGGCAACACCACACTAAACTTCAAACCACACCACGCTGCACTTCAGGAAGCACCACACTGCACTTCAGGCAACACCACACTACTAGACATCCCACTAGTTCTACCATCAGTTGGAACTAGTTTAACTAAATTAAACTGAATTAATTAATTACAACTCAAAATAAACTAACCAGGCCTCCCATAATGTAGGAGACACTCTGCATGACTTCATTGATAGCCTCAAATCAAATTAACTGAGCCAACTAAGTCAAGTTAACTTAGTTAACTAATACAAGATGTCTTGAGATGTGGAATTACAATTATATTCCCAATTTAATTCAAGGATAAAATTAAATTTGGATTTTGTTGTTGCATTTTCAACATGCCCTATCAACAACAAAGGGATTAAACTTTATCCTTATGTAGTACCTTTGGAATGTTCTACATGAAACACTCCTCACTGTTGTTGTTGCTACTACAACATCTGCTATTGAAAAACATCCAAAATATTAAAATAATAATCACTAAATCAATCTGCAACTATCTACTGTGAAAATTGTGTTGTTCTTGACTCTACTACTGAGCCTCTTTCTATTTTGTCATCTCTTCTATGCATTCCTCAGTATATGACTGACACTGATCCCTGTCTACTGGGAAAATTGTGTTCATGTTTACGCTACTACTAAGTCTCCTGCACTGTTTTCAACACATCTCTACACTCCTCGGTATCTGACTGACATTGACCCTCCTGCTACTAAATATTGTGGGACCTCATAGCAAGATAATGATCCATGAGACAAAAACACCTCAATGGACCTTGCCCAAATGTCTACTACTCTTGGGACTATTGCTCCACATCGCCCCACCTCTCACTTGGAGGTATGGATGCATGTACTCCGTCAGCTACTTGGTTCAAAATTTTCACCTATTTGAGGTCTATGCTTGAGTGGATGCTTCCACTCTGTCTCCTCTTAGATTTTCCATTTATGGCTACTCCATAGCTTGTTGAGGCTGCATGTTGAGAGGTCTAACATGCTCCCTCTCAACCACCAAATCTCTAGTGTCTGCCTTGCTCCTCAAGGCTTTGCATGCATGAGCTAAATGTAATCTACTCATAGTACTACTACTACTACTGTTGTTGCTACTTTTCTACTACTACTTTTGTTGCTACTTCACTACGACTACTTCCACACTTTTACTGCAACTATTACAATAATGAGTATGATCTCCCCAGATCCTAAAGTATTAGCTTCCATAGGGCTACTCCCTATGAAACTAGACTCCCTCTAGGTCTCGATCTCGTTGTGGGAAATTTCGTTTCCCTTCAATATTGGAATATCAATTATCAAAAATCCTTTTTGTGTCGCTCAACATTGACTCATTGATCTGCCCACTAGCAACCTTCTAGCTTCATTAAGAAGTTTGCACATAGGGTCTTTTGCATATGACCTAAACTTGAGCTTCACCAATTTGCAAATCAAAATTCACCTACAAGGACAACTTCAAATTATTTTGTTCTATTGTGATAACAACTCCAATATCATGCAGAATGTTTTACAAATCTAGCTCTGATACCATGTGGAAATTTCTATAAACCTAGCTCTAATACCATGTAGAAATTCCTTGTAGATCCAAACTACTAACTGTATTTTACTAAAATAATAGACTTGAATCTACTCTACTCATAAGCAGAAATAATTAAAGGATTGATAAATCATGAAGCATACAAGAGAAAGAAATCAATCAACACATTACACAATGATTTCATAGAGAAATCCACAACTAAAGATCCCTGCTCTATGTATATTGCATTAGTCAAAAAGTAAGAGAAGATTAAAATGCTTTGCTCAAGTCTGAGAAACGTATGCAAAATCTCAATCAGTCTCACTACTTCCTAGACAAGCCTTGGATCAATAAAATATTCTCTACTCAACCTTAAGCTCAACCAACACAAGTATCTTCTATCCTCTGCATGACTCACTTCCTTTGGCCATCACTTAGCCAAATTCGTAGCCTTCCAAGAGCTTACTTCCTTGTGATGTACAATGAAGAATCAAGCCCCTATTTAATAGGAATTTTCCTCCATTGGATTACACAATTCCTTTAAGCTCTTCCTCTGATTGCATGCACCATTTGTACAGTTCATATGAGTATACAAATAATAGCACATTATCCCTGAACTCCAATCTCAATTGGGTCTTTCTCAAAGATGACATGCATGAGTTCTTTATCAGTGAATCTTCAATATATTGGTTGATCATTTTAGGCAGCACCACATTGCACTTCAGGAAGTACCAAACTTAGTTGCAGGAAATGCCACACTACTAGACCTACCACTAGTTCCTCCTTCAGTTGGAACTAGTTTAACAAACGTTAACTAAGTTAAACTAAATTAATTAATTACAACTCAAAATAAACTCAACTAGGGCTTGTATAATGGAGGAGAGACTCTACAGGACTCTAGTTAGACCCTCAACTCGAACTAACTGAGGAAACTAAGTCAAATTAACTTATTTAAGTAATACAAGTTGTCATGAGATGTGGAATTATAATTTTATTCCCAATTTAATGTGAGGAAAAAATTAAATTAGTATTTTATTTTTTCATTTTCAACACTCTCTCTCAACAAGAGAGGAATTCAACTCTATCATGATATAGTACCTTTGGAATGTTATCCATGAAATACTTCTCTCTATTTTTGTTTCTACTACAACATCTACAATTGAAAAGCATCCAAAAATACAAAAAAATGATCACTGAATCTATCCACAACTGTCTACTGTGAAAACTATGATTTTGCTGACTCTACTACTAAGCCTTCTTCTCTATTGTTAACTCTGCTCTAAACTCCGTAGTATTTGACTGACACTAATCCTCGCCTACTAGGAAAATTGTGTTGTTGTTGACTTTGCTACTAAGCCTCCTCCTCTGATGTCAACACTGCTTTTTCACTCCTCAGTATCTGACTGACATTTATCTTTATTATAATGAATATTGTTGGGTCATGTAGCAAGCTAATGATCCATGAGACAAAAACAACTCAATGGACCCTACCTATATTTTTGCAACTCTCGGGACTATTTCTTCACATCACCCCACCTCTTACTTGGAAGTACGTCTACATGTGATCCCTTTGCCCACTTGGCTCAAAATTTCCTCCTCTTGGAGGTTTTTGTTTTAGTGGATGTTTCTGCTCTATCTCCTCTCTAATTCTCCATTTGTGGCTACTCCACAACTTGTTGAGGTTGCTTCTGAGGCTACATGTTGAGAGGTATAACATGCTCCCTCTCAACCACCACATCTCTAGTGTCTTCCTTGTTTCTCAAGGCTTTGCATGCATGGGGTATATCTAATCTAATGATATTGTTGATGCTACAACTCTCTTACTCCTTCCGCACTATTTTTGTAACTACTGCAATAATGAGTCTCATGTCCCCAGATCCTAAAGTACTCGCTTCCTTAGGGTTTCTTCCTTTGAGTCTTGATATCCTTGTGGGAAATCTCTTTGCCCCTCAATCTTCCAATGTCAATGATCAAAACCCTTTTGTGTCACTAAACATTGGCTCATTGATCTTACCACTAGAAACCTTCTAGCCCCATTTAGAAGTTTTCACATCAGGTCTTCTACATCTGCCCTGAACTAGAGCTCCATCTATCTCTAATTAGAAATTCACTTGCAAGGACAACTTCAAATTATTCTGTTCTATTTTGATTTCAGCTCCAATACCATGTAAAAATTTCTACAAATTTCTCTCAGATACCATGTAGAAATTTCTATAAAATCTATCTATGATGTCGTGTAAAAATTTCTACAAATCTAGCTTTAATACCATGTATAAATTCCTTGTAGATTCAAATTCCTAATTTGAATTTACTAAGACAATAGACTTAAATCTACTATACTCATCAGCAGAAATAATTAAATGACTGAGAAATCGTGAAGCATAGAAGATAAATAATTCAATCAACACATTATACAATGATTTCCTAGGGAAATCCACAACTAAAAACCCTTATGCAATATGTATATTGCATTAGTTAGAAAATATGAAAATATTACAATTCTTTGCACAAGCACGAGCAACCTATGTACAATATCTATGTGTCTCACTACTTCCTAGAGAAGCATTAGATAAATACAATATGCTTTGGTCAACCTACAACTTAACCAACACAAGAAGTTTATATCCTCTACCTCACTGACTTCATTTGGGCAACACTTAGCCAAATTCCTAGCCTTCCAAGCTCCTACTTCCTTACGTTGTTCAATGAGGAATTAGGCCCTTATTTAATATGAATTTTCCTCCATTGGATTGTGTAGTTCCTTTAGGGTAATCCTCTAACTGCATGCACCATTTTTATAGTTCAGATGAGTATACAACTAATACTACACTATCCTTGAACTCTAATCTCAACTAGTTACGTCTCATACTTGAGATGCATGAGTTATTTGTGAGCAAATCTTCAGTTTAATGTTTGATCACTCCAAGCAGCACAACACTGCACTTTAGCTAGCACCACATTGCACTTCAGACAACACCACACTACACTTCAAGAAGCTCCACACTGCACTTCACGAAGCACCACACTACACTACAGGCAACACCACACTCAACTATAGCAACACCAAACTATTAGACCTCCTACTAGTCCTTCCATTAGTTGGAATTAGTTTAAGTGACTTTAACTTAGTTAAACTGAATTAATTAACTACAACTCAAAATAAACTCAACTAGGGCTCCTATAGTGTAGGGGAAACTCTACATGACTCAATTTGGACCCTTAACTCGAATTATCTAAACCAATTAAGTCAAATTAACTTAATTAACTAATACAAGTTGTCATAAGATGTGGAATTACAATTTTATTCCCAATTTACTTAAAGGACAAAATTAAATTAAGATTTTCCTATTGTATTTTCATCACTCCCTCTCAACAAGAAAGGAATTCTACTCTATCTTGATATGGTACCTTTGGAATGTTTTGCATGCAACACTTCTCTCTACTGCTATTGCAACTGCAACATCCACAACTGAAAAGCATAAAAAAAAATCACTAAATCAATATGCATCTGTCTACTGAGAAAACAATGCTACTGTTGACTCTTCTACTAAGCCTCTAACTTTGTTGTCAACTCTGCTTTGCACTCCTTAGTACCTGACTGACATTGATCCATGTTTAGTGGGAAAAGTGTGTTGCTACTAACTTTGTATTGAGCCTCCTGTTCTACTATCAACACTGCTTTCCACTCCTCAGTATCTGACTGGCATTGATCCTCCTACTACTGAATATAGTGGGTCCTCATAGCAAGGTAATGATTCACGAGAGAAAACACCTCAATGGACCTTGCCAAATTTCTGCAACAATTGGGACTATTTCTTCACATCGCCCCACCTCTCACATAGAGGTATGACTGTGTGTTCTCCCTCTACCCACTTGTCTTGAAATTTCCTCCTACTAGAGGTCTCTCCTTGAGTGGATGTTTTCACTCTGTCTCCTCTCTACTTCTCCATTTGTGGTTGCTCTGTAGGTTTTAACCCCATACAGAAATTACTTGCATATGAATTCTAAAACAAAGAAAATAAACAATGCGAGAGTATAACACAAAAAACACATATACACAGATACTTTCCCACTGGATCCCAAAACTGGGACTACCAGCTTGATTTTTCATTATTTTTTCCTTTTAATGTTACAATACATATTTATACATGTCGAAGCTTCCAATACCATGGACCGAAAAACCATCCCGTCCAAAACCATGGACCAAAAACCATAGCTAGGTTCGCCCAACCTAATATAGGGTCCAATTTTTTTTTTTTTCCCGAGGTGTTGCCCTAGACCGCGTAGAGGGGGCTACCCACCCCCCTCAAACCCCCCGGACAGGGGGGCTACTGCCCCCCCTGTGACCCCCCCACTGTGCAAGCGGCGCAATGAAGGGGGAGCTTCGCTCGCCCTCTAATCCCCTAGTTCACTACGTAGGTTAGTCATGGAAAGAATATAACACAACCCAACAATCTCCCACTTGTTGTTTTCTTTACCAATAAAATTGCACTTTGGCTGTCACAGTCTATCCTCATAGCTCCCTATACCAACCCCATATTTGAACACAACATCTGCAACCAAACTGCTTTCTTGCTTGCATGAGTGGCTGCCATGTATCTGTCTCTGTAGTTGATAGTGCCACTACAGATTGTTTCTTACTCATCCAACTAACTGCACCTCCAAATAGGTTAAACATATACCAACTTGTAGATCTTCTCTGATCCAGATCTCCAGCCCAATCTGCATCAACAAAGCCACGAATATCCAACACTCTATCCAATCCTAGTCTTCCTTGGTAGCACAAACCATAATCACTAGTGCCACATAAATACCTAAAAACCCACTTCACTGCTGTCTAGTGCTCCTTCCCTGGTTTTGACATACACCTGCTCAATACTCCCACTGCATGTGAAATGTTTGGTCTAGTACAGACCATTTCATACATCAGGCTATCGACTACACTTGCATATGGAACACGGGACATGTCCTCTTCCTCTTCTTGTGTCTTGGGACAT